>JAWZYU010000300.1:0-198730 GCA_038380435.1 Ryuthela nishihirai | reverse complement strand
TCTCCATCTGAATTTCGAAGTACTTGTATCATCCTTAGCGTCCTGTAAGTACCTGATGGATTTCCTCGTATATACATGAAGTTTACAGAGCATATCTTTGCGATTT
This sequence comes from Ryuthela nishihirai, assembly GCA_038380435.1. Lineage (NCBI taxonomy): Eukaryota > Metazoa > Arthropoda > Arachnida > Araneae > Heptathelidae > Ryuthela > Ryuthela nishihirai. Next base: position 198,624 of record JAWZYU010000300.1, on the reverse strand, counting down.
CCAGAACAGTTAATGATTGATCCAATATCCTTTCTGCCTCTGCTACTCCTTCACAAAAGATAACAAATGGTCCGTAAACAGTGTTTGTAAGAAGAGCTCTGAACCGGAAACCGTTCTAGAATGAATTGGAGTATCATCTCTGGCAGATTGACCTTTTATTTTTTTCTCTCTAAAAAGTAGGCTTTTGTCATTTATCTCATAAATTTTCGATCGAATTTTTAATTTCTTTTTAAACTTTTTCGTCCGAATGCTTAAAACTTTTGAGTGATTTGTTTGTGGTTCTGTATATCGTAGTTTTTTTTTTTAAATAATTAAGATTTCCTGGTCAATTTTACTCAACCCCCCCCCCCACACACACACACCTCAAACCTACCTTTCATCCACCACTGGTTCTAGGTTAATCCTTTGAAGAAAATACAATTTTTCGAACTTGTCTATTCTCGAATTCTTCATTCAAACGGTTTTCGTTTTGGAATAATTTGTTGATTTGTTACGATTTTTTGCAATCTATTTACTTCTATCCCTCGATTTACACGGTGATGGGTTCCATAAAAATCACCGTGTAAACAATAACCATGCAAATAGAAATCAACATCTTGTGAAAAAAGAGGAAGAACAAGGCAAGAATATAACTTTTGCGAAATAATGTAACTATAACTTGTTGTAGAGGACGATTTTATTAATATAGCAATTTGCTATTACCTATTTATTATGGGGCGGGGATGGCTCAGTCGTTAGCGCGCCAGGCTCGTAATCTATAGTTCCCAGGTTCGAGTCCCAGCTGGGTCAGCGTTGAGATTTATCTCCGCAAAACTCCCCGCCCTGCCTACGGTCAGTAGGGACACCGATGGGCTTGGAAAGGCCGCCGTCCGCCGTCCGTGTCCGGGAGAGCCATACCCTGTGCACGTTAAAGAACACGCTGGATGGCCTTGACGGGAGGCTACCATCTGTCTCCCAACAGCTGTTCCGGTGGGTCTCCTCCCCCAACCTTCTCTGAGCCTTCGGGGCCTTGTGACCTGGCCATTTGCCCATGGTGTGCAGAAAAGTGCCGCTCAGAGGTAAAACAACCCAACCCTATTTATTACGATTTCAGTTAAAACCGTTTAGTTGACTTTTTGCTCTGGGATTACAGTCTAACAATCTCTCTTTGACGCTATACCACTACTGCTTCATAATATGTATTGTATCTACTGTCGCTCAAAAAAAATATCCGAACACTATGGTTGATTACAGAATTCAGAAAAAATATCTGGCAACGATTCTTTTAGAAATTAGTGATCTGGCAACCTTCGTGTCACGTGATTGCAGAATTCAGGAAAAATATCTGGAGCGTGTACAGCAACTGTACACGCTCCAGTTACCGTTCACAGCAAACTGGAGCGTGTGCAGTTACTGCACATGCTCCAGTTTGCTGTGAACGGTAACTGCACACGCTCAATATTTCCGTGAGTTAGCCCACACGATCTAGTATCAAAATAATATGACCACCTACAGTCGCTCAAAAAATATCCGAACACTATGGTTCAGTACAGAATTCAGAAAAAATATCTAGCAACGATTTTTTTAGAAATTAGTGATCTGGCAACCTTCGTGTCACGTGACACGAAGTGCACTTCATGTGTTAAATTCATGTGCTAAATGGCCAGGTCACAAGGACCCCGAAGGCTCAGGGAAGGTTGGGGAAGGAGACCCACAGGAACAGCTGTTGGGAGACAGATGATAGCCTCCCGTCAAGACCATCCAATGTGTTATTTAACGTGCACAGGGAATGGCTCTCCCGCACAGGGTGCCACGGCTTAATGTCCCATCCGACGGACGGCGGCCTTTCCAAGCCCATCCGTGTCCCCTACTGAGGAATAGATGCATTTCGTTCATTAGGTCTCAGTCTCCATATGCTTAGCTGCGGAGTGAGAGAGAGATCTAGATTCGAATACCAGAATTAGGCACGAATTTTTCTTTTCTCGTGTATATTTTTTGAGCGGAGGTTGACTCAGTCGGTAGCGTGCTAGGCTCGAAATCTGCAGTTCCCAGGTTCGAGTCCCAGCTGGATCAGCGTTGAGATTTATCTCCGCAAAACTCCCCACCTTTCCCCAGTCAGCAGGAGACACCGATGGGCTTGGAAAGGACACCATCCGTCGTATGAGATGTTTAGTAGTGATTCAGTATGCGGGAGACAGCTATACCTTATTCCCGTTAAAGAACTTGCTGGATGACCTTAATGGGAGGCTACCATCGATCACCTAGCAGCTGTCTAGTGTGCTTCTTTCCCCGAACCTTCTCTGAGCCTTCGGGATCCTTGTGACCTGGCCATTTAGCTCATTGTTTGTAAAAAAAAAGGGCCGCTCAGAGGGTTGGGTTGTTTTACCTCTGAGCGGCACACCATGGGATTACTTTTTTGCACACCATGGGCTAAACGGCCAGGTCACATGGACCCCGAAGGCTCAGAGAAGGTTGGGGGAGGGGACCCACTGGAACAGCTGTTGGGAGACAGATGGTAGCCTCCCGTCAAGGCCATCCAGCGTGTTCTTTAACGTGCACAGGGTATGGCTCTCACGCACACGGGGCCACGGCTTAACGTCCCATCCGACGGACGGCGGCCTTTCCAAGCCCATCGGTGTCCCCTACTGACCGTGGGCAGGGCGGGGAATTTTGCGGAGATAAATCTCAACGCTGACCCAGCTGGGACTCGAACCTGGGAACTACAGATTACGAGCCTTGCGCGCTACCCACTGAGCACCCCGGCCCCCGCGTTCAAAGAATTTTATGAAAAGCACATTGGAATGATAGGGAGCGGGAGGAGGTTAAGGAAGTCATGTCTCCACCCTCCCCTTGTTGGAAAAACCCTTGAAACGTATACATTTGGAGTGGAGGGGGGTTAAACTGTTCCCTCTGAATATGCCGTGACCTTTTGAACGGGGTGGAGTGGCTCAGTAGGTAGCGCTCCAAGGTCATAATCTGCAGTTCCCAGGTTTGAATACCAGCTGGATCAGCGTTAAGATTTATCGGGGCAAAACTCCTCGCCCTGCCCTCAGTCAGTAGGGACTTGGAAGGCCGCGGTCCTTCGGATGGGACGTTAAGCCGTGTTGTTGGGTTGTTTTACCTCTGAGCGGCACTTTTTTGCACACCATGGGCTAAATGGCCAGGTCACATGGACCCCGAAGGCTCAGAGAAGGTTGGGGGAGGGGACCCACTGCAACAGCTGTTGGGAGACAGATGCTAGCCTCCCGTCAAGGCCATCCAGCGTGTTCTTTAACGTGCACAGAGTATGGCTCTCCCGCACACGGGGCCACGGCGTAACGTCCCATCCGACGGACTGCGGCCTTCCCAAGCCCATCGGTGTCCCCTACTGACCGTGGGCAGGGCGGGGAATTTTGCGGAGATAAATCTCAACGCTGACCCAGCTGGGACTCGAACCTGGGAACTACAGATTACGAGCCTGGTGCGCTACCGACTGAGCTACCCCCGCCCCCAAAATAATTTGAAATGATTAATTTCAAAGTTATGCATATTTACTTATGATTTCTAGTGTTCCGTTAAACCGTGTAAAATGGTGTCGTTCAGAGTGAAATTCGTTTTTTTTTTCAGAAATTTTTTTCCTGAACCATGTTTAGATTTCTCAATTTTTTTACTCATCAGCTTCGTTTTCCACAGCATTTCCAAATATTTTGTTCCAAATTACTCCTTTCGTTCTATTTTCGTTCACTATATGCAACTTCTGTCACATTCTTATCCTTCTTCAGACATTACAAATTTTTAGCTGATAAAAAAAAAACAAAGAAAAACCTGACTTCTTTTCACATGCGAACTCTTTTGATGACAAACAGCAAAAAATGCTTGCCACGCACACTGAAAAAAAATCTAAACACACATTCTTAATGGTTTTTTTTTTTATGAGTAAAGGTGAATAAACGTTCAATTCTTTGATGACAGTGTTCCACAGGACGAAGAAAAAATGTCATGCGTTTAAAATCGTTTAAGAAGAAATGTAGACGGCATTTTCTTTAAAAAACGATGAAATTTTATTAGGCAGTTTTAAAAAAATTATTTTTTTTCTTCATATTGTTGCATATAAATGTTAAACTTTTTTTTTGTTTTTGGAAATAAACGAAAAATCAAATTATTGGTTTCGGATAGGTGTTGATGAAATATTAGGTTCCTGTAGATTTTTACATAAATGGAAACGTTCAGCGATAGGTTATTTTATCTCTGAGTGGCACATTTTTTTTTTTGCACAGAATGGACTAAATGGCCAGGTCACAAGGACCCCGAGGGTTGGGTTGTTTTACCTCTGAGCGGCACTTTTTTTGCACACCATGGGCTAAATGGCCAGGTCACATGGACCCCGAAGGCTCAGAGAAGGTTTTGGGAGGGGATCCACTGGAACAGCTGTTGGGAGACAGATGGTAGCCTCCCGTCAAGGCCATCACAGCGTGTTCTTTAACGTGCACATGGTATGGCTCTCCCGCACACGGGGCCACGGCTTAACGTCCCATCCGACGGACGGCGGCCTTTCCAAGCCTATCGGTGTCCCCTACTGACCGTGGGCAGGGCGGGGAATTTTGCGGAGATAAATCTCAACGCTGACCCAGCTGGGACTCGAACCTGGGAACTACAGATTACGAGCCTGGCGCGGACCCCGAGGACTCAGTGAAGGTTGTGAAAGGGGACATACTGGACAGCTGTTAGTAGACATGTGGGGGACTCTCATCAAGGCCATCCAGCGTGTTCTTTAACATGCACAGTGTATAGCTTTCCCGCACACGGGGCTAAGTCTTAAATCTCATCCGATGGACGGCGATCTTTCCAAACTCATCGGTGTCCCCTACTGACCGTGGCCAGGGCGGAGATAAATCTCAACGCTGGCCAAGGCTGGGACTCGAAACTGGGAACTGCAGATCACAAGCCTGGCGCGCTACCGACTGACCAACACCAGCCCTAGTAGACAGGTAATCCATTGGTCATCTGTTAACCGACACTAGAGGTTAGGGTCGAAACTAGGGAAGGAGAGGGGGTTGGGTTGTTTTACCTCTGAGCGGCACTTTTTTGCACACCATGGGCTAAATGGGCAGGTCACACCGACCCCGAAGGCTCAGAGAAAGTTGGGGGAAGGGACCCACTGGAACAGCTATTGGAAACAGATGGTAGCCTCCCGTCAAGGCCATCCAGCGTGTTCTTTAACGTGTACAGGGTATGGCTCTCCCGCACAGGGGGCCACGGCTTAACGTCCCATCCGATGGACGGCGGACTTTCCAAGGGAGAGAGAGAGGGGAAGAGGCCATGGCCGCAAGAGAGCCACCAACAACTTCCCCCTAATATTTCCTACCCTACTACGTTTCTAGCCTCCATCCCGCTCCCGATGTTTTTCTAGATCCTGACCTGGTAGAAGCCATACTTCATCCAGTGTGTTCTTTAAGGTACATAGGATTTGGTTCTCCTTCGCACAGAGCCACGGCTTAATGTCAGACCTGACGGGAGCAGCTCTCGCAAACCCACCAAGGGTCTACTTTTTCACCGAAGGCAAAGCTAGGATTGCCGAAGAAATTTATTTCCATGCCATTTTCTTATTCTTCTCAGAAAAAAAGAAAATACCCCCTCAAGCAGCTGCTTGCCACAGAGGTCTGACAGGAGCCTATCAGTTTATATGCCAGAGTAGAAGGTCTGTGAGGATGGCAGGTCCTCAGCAGAAAAAACGACAAGAACATCCATGCCTTAACTCCGGGGCTCGAACCCAGGTCCCTTAGATCAGCAGCCAAGTGCGCTAACTACTCGGCCACGGGACGGCATATTCTTCTCAAGTCCTGTGTAAATGAATATCTGATAATATTTTTCAACAATTCCTACCTCTACAGAACAGTTAAACGTTCTTTTAAGTTTTCTAAAAACTTTGCGGATTTAAAAAAAAGGTCAAATTCTTAAATGACCTGTTCACTTTTAAAGAAAAAATGAGTGCTTTAAACGTAACCAAATAAGAAAAAAAAAACGAAATATAGATCGAATTCTTAAATGACCTGTTCACTTTAAAAGAAAAAAAAATGAGTGCTTTGAACGTAAAAATATATATCTATTAAATTCTTAAATGACCTGTTCACTTTAATGGGAAAAAATGAGTGCTATAAATCGTAACCAAATGAGAAAAAAAAACTAAGTACATATCAAATTCTTAAATGATCTGTTCACTTTAAAAAAATGAGTGCCTTAAATCATAGCCAAATGAGAAAAAACAAAATAAAGATCAAATTGTTAAATGACCTGTTCACTTTAAAAGAAAAAATGAGTGCTTTAAACGTAACCAAATGAGAAAAAAACGAAATACAGATCAAATTCTTAAATGATCTGTTCACTTTAAAAAAATGAGTGCCTTAAATCATAGTCAAATGAGAAAAAACAAAATAAAGATCAAATTCTTAAATGACCTGTTCACTTTAAAAGAAAACAATGAGTGCTTTAAACGTAACCAAATAAGAAAGAAACGAAATAAAGATCAAATTCTTAAATGAGCTGTTCACTTTAAAAAAAATGAGTGCCTTAAATCATAGCCAAATGAGAAAAAACGAAATAAAGATCAAATTCTTAAATGACCTGTTTACTTTAAAAGAAAAAATGAGTGCTTTAAACGTAACCAAATAAGAAAGAAACGAAATAAAGATCAAATTCTTAAATGAGCTGTTCACTTTAAAAAAAATGAGTTCCTTAAATCATAGCCAAATGAGAAAAAACGGAATAAAGATCAAATTCTTAAATGACCTGTTTACTTTAAAAGAAAACAATGAATGCTTTAAATCGTAACGAAATACGGAAAAAAAAATAAAAACATAGAAAACTTAAAGAAAAATAAATTCAAGATTAATAAAAAAAAAAGTCGACAACGCGATTAACTGTCCTGATCTTTGTCGTTCATAAACCTTACCTTTGTCATTAAAAATTCACCAAGCCAATAGTTTCTGTCCAGAATTTACTACGATGCGAGTGGCAACAGTACCGCCTGCGGCGCCCCGCCGTCGGTGTGGGCGTTTCCCTCAGCCAGTTGCAAAGAAGATCTAGAGAATGCCTCTGTCGCCAAGCAACCAATGTGACACGCGCTCTGGGAAACCAGGTGCTGTGAGCTGCGCCCGCGGTCGAAATCGCGTTCACTCTGAAAGACCTAAAAAAAAGCGCGGCAAAATGATGGCTGTGTGTGTATTTTTATTTCCACGCAGTACAGGGTTCCATGCAAACATCCAAAGAAATTCTTTTCCCCCGATTGTTCCTTTTCTTTATCTGTTTCTTTTTTTTTGGATACGTTAATACGCTTTTTCATACGAAATAGATGATAGTGATTGTATTTTCGCGTTTGCGTTAATGATAGGTAATATTGTTATTCCAGAACAGATGATAGAATTTGATAAAGCCAGAGAAACATTTGGAAAATTGGTTCGGATGTTTTACCTTTGAGGGTCACTTTTTTTGTATGCAATAGGCTAAATGGTAACAAGGGCTCAGAGAAAGTTGAAGGAGGGGACCCATTGGACCCCTATTAGATGACAGATCGAGTTGGGGATAGGGGTGGCTCAGTCGGTAGCGAGCCAGGCAAGCAATCTGCAGTTCCCAGGTTCGAGTGCCTTCGCTCAGTAGGAGATACCGATGGGCTTGGGATGGGTCGTTTTACCTCTGAGCGGCACTTTTTTGCACGTCATGGGCTAAATGGCCAGGTCACACGGACCCCAAAGGCTCAGAGAAGGTTGGGAGAGTGGACCCACTGGAACAGCTGTTGGGAGACAGATGGTAGCCTCCCGTCAAGGCCATCCAGCGCGTTCTTTAACGTGCACAGGGTATGGCTCTCTCGCATACGGGGCCACTGCTTAACGTCCCATCCAACGGACGGCGGCCTTTCCAAGCCCATCGGTGTCCCCTACTGACCGTGTGCAGGGCGGGGAGTTTTGTGGATATAAATCTCAATGCTGACCCAGCGGGGACTCGAACCTGGGAACTGCAGATTACGAGCATGGCGCGCTACCGACTGAGCCACCCTCAACTGACCGTGGAGAGGTCGTGTAATTTTGCGGAGATAAATCTCAACGCTGACCCAGCGGGGACTCGAACCTGGGAACTACAGACTACGAGCCAACCCCGCCCCACCGATGGGCTTGGAAAGAACCGACGTCCGTCGGATGGCCCCGTGTGCGGGAGAGCCATACCCTGCGTACATTAAAGAACACGCTGGATGGCCTTCACGGGAGGCTACCATCTGTCTCCTAATAACAATCCAGTGGGTTCCCTTCCCCCAACCTTATCTGTGGTCTTGAGATCCTAGTAACCTGGTCATTTACCCAACTGTGTACAAAAGAAGTGGCACTCAGCAATAAAAAAAAAATGGGGCAGGGTTGCTCAGTCGGTAGCGCGCCAGGCTCGTAATCTGTAGTTCCCAGGTTCGAGTCCCAGCTGGGTCAGCGTTGAGATTTATCTCCGCAAAATTCCCCGCCCTGCCCACGGTCAGTAGGGGACACCGATGGGCTTGGAAAGGCCGCCGTCCGTCGGATGGGACGTTAAGCCTGGCCCTGTGTGCGGGAGAGACATACCCTGTGCACGTTAAAGAACACGCTGGATGGCCTTGACGGGAGGCTACCATCTGTCTCCCAACAGCTGTTCCAATGGGCACCCTCCCCCAACCTTATCTGAGCCTTCGGGGTCCATGTGACCTGGCCATTTAGCCCATGGTGTGCAAAAAAGTGCCGCTCAGAGGTAAAACAACCCAACCCTGTACAGTCACACAGTCCAAGGCCACCATAGTGTCCCCTGTTGCTGCTCACGCTATGCCAGTAATGCATGGACCATGATCCCGAAGCATATTCGTTGTCCACTAGGGCATATAGTGCTACTTGTCCTCGATAAAAATGCGCATGAGGTGACACGGAAAGCTTCCCAAGCTGGAATTTTTCGTGTACCACTCTCGACAACATATCCTGTCCAAATCATGTGACTGGAACGTTATAGAAATCGCACAGCGTTTTGAAGTGAAATCCCTTCTTTGATTCATTCTTTCATTTAATTATTTATTCACTTTTTCCACTTCATTTATTCTGCCATGTTTTGCATTCGTTTCATTCATTCTTCCCTCGGTTGGATACATTTTTTCATTTATTAAATTCATTTTTTGATTTTTTTTTTAAAATTATTTCAGTGATTCAATTTTTCATTCGTTAGATTCGTTCATTCATCCGTTGGATTCATTATTGGAATTTCATTGATTTCAATGATTCAGTCTTTCATTTCATCCCTTTTTTTTCACTCATTCGCACGATTCGATACATCTACTAATTTGTTTGATTCATTTGTTTGATTCATTCATTTAATCATTCATTCCCACATGATTCATCGTCCACTCATTTCTCTTCGTTCGTTTATTTAATTACTAACTTCATTCCATTTCTTTCTTTCCTCCCTTCAATCATTTATTTCAATCTTCTTTCGGCCATTTTTTATTCTCTCGCTCGTTCCTTACTTTCCCCCTCTTCGCTCATTTGTTCATCGCCTCATTCTGTCCATTTCTTGATTCGTTTCTTCGCTCATTCACTTTTCTCTCATTTTTTTTTTCGACAATAGACTTACATCTTCCCTTTAAAGCGTCGGCCTCGTTGAGATTTTCTTCTAATCTCTTTCGTGTCGTCGGGTAAAAAAAGGAACATTGACGAAAATGGAATGGCAACCATCCGTCCCATCGAACATTAAGTCGTTGGATCTGCGAAAAAAATCCGTATCGTACCAGACTCGTAATCTACAGTTCCCAGGTTCAAATCCCACTTGGGCCAGCATTGAGATTTATCTCCGCAAAACTCCCTGTCCTTCTCTCTATCAGTGGGCGGGGGTGGCTCAGTTGGTAGCGCGTCAGGCTCGTAATCTGCAGTTCCTAGGTTCGAGTCCGAGCTGGGTCAGCGTTGAGATTTATCTCCGCAAAATTCCCCGCCCTGCCCACGGTCAGTAGGGGACACCGATGGGCTTGGAAAGGCCGCCGTCCGTCGGATGGGACGTTAAGCCGTGGCCCTGTGTGTGGGAGAGCCATACCCTGTGCACGTTAAAGAATACGTTGGATGGCCTTGACGGGAGGCTACCATCTGTCTCCCAACAGCTGTTCCAGTGGGTCCCCTCCCTCAACCTTCTCTGAGCCTTCGGGGTCCATGTGACTTGGCCATTTAGCCCATTGTGTGCAAAAAATTGCCGCTCAGAGGTAAAACAACCCAAAACAACGTAATCTACAGTTCCCAGGTTCAAATCCCACTTGGGCCAGCATTGAGATTTATCTCCGCAAAACTCCCTGTCCTTCTCTCTATCAGTACGGCACATCGATGGGCTAGGAAAAGCCGCCGTCCGTAAAATGGGACGTTAAGCCGTGGCCCTCTATGCGAGAGAGCTATACCTGTGCACGTTAAAGAACACGCTCGATGGCATTGACGGGACGCTACCATCTGTTTCGCAAAAGTTGTTCCATTAGGTCCACTTTGCGCAATATTCTCTGAGTGCATGGGGTCCTTGTGACTTGGTCATTTAGCACATTGTGTGAAACTCAATTCAAACGTTTATAACCTTAACTAACCCAACCCATCCTTGACACATCCGAAAGAACGAATGAGTAAATGAACGAAGAAACAAATCAATAAATGGGCATAATGAATTAAAAAGCAAGTGAGAGAATAGGAAATGGATGCAAGAAAGTTTAAATAAATGATGGAAGAGAGGAAAAGAGTTAATAATTGCAGAAACGAACGAATGAGAAAGGAATGAAAGATGAAACACATGGGAATCAATGAATCGACGGATGAGTGAATGAATGCGAAAATGAATGAATGGGTTGGGTTGTTTTACCTCTGAGCTGCACTTTTTTGCACACCATGGGCTAAATGGCCAGGTCACATGAACCCCGAAGGCTCAGAGAAGGTTGGGGGAGGGGACCCACTGGAACAGCTGTTGGGAGACAGATGGTAGCCTCCCGTCAAGGCCATCCAGCGTGTTCTTTAACGTGCACAGGGTATGGCTCTCCCGCACACGGGGCCACGGCTTAACGTCCCATCCGACGGACGGCGGCCTTTCCAAGCCCATCGGTGTCCCCTACTGACCGTGGGCAGGGCGGGGAATTTTGCGGAGATAACTCTCAACGCTGACCCAGCTGGGACTCGAACCTGGGAACTACAGATTACGAGCCTGGCGCGCTACCGACTGAGCCACCCCCGCCCCATGAATGAATGAATCAAACTAATGAGTACATGTATCGAAAAAGAATGACTGATGGAATCAGAATGAATCTATGAAGTAAATGATTGTAAGAATGAATCGTGGGAATGAGTGAAAAAAAATGGATGAAATAAAAGACTGAATCATTGAAAATCGAAGAATGTTGGGTTGTTTTACTTCTAACCGGCACTTTTTTCCACACAATGGGCTAAACTGCCAAGTCACAAGGACCCCGAAGGCTCAGAGAAGGTTGGGGAGGACACCCATTGGAATAGGTATTGGGAGACAGATGAGAGCCTCCCATCAAGGCCATCCAGCGTATTCAGGATGGGTTGGGTTGGGTTCGGTTGTTTTACCTCTGAGCGGCACTTTTTTGCACACCATGGGCTAAATGGCCAGGTCACATGGACCCCGAAGGCTCAGAGAAGGTTGGGGGAGGGGACCCAGTGGAACAGCTGTTGGGAGACAGATGGCAGCCTCCCGTCAAGGCCATCCAGCGTGTTCAGGAACGTGCACAGGATATGGCTCTCCCGCACATGGGGCCACGGCTTAACGTTCCATCCATCGGTGTCCCCTACTAATCGCGGGTAGGGCGGGGAGTTTTGCGAAGATAAATCTGAACGTTGGCCTAGCTGGGACTCGAACCAGGGAACTACAGATTACGCGCCGACTGAGCTACCCCCGCCCCAACAAAGAATGAATCCAATGGATGAAAGAATGAATCTAGGGTTGGGTTGGGTTGTTTTACCTCTGAGCGGCACTTTTTTGCACACCATGGGCTAAATGGCCAGGTCACATTGACCCCGAAGGCTCAGAGAAGGTTGGGGGAGGGGACCCACTGGAACAGCTGTTGGGAGACAGATGGTAGCCTCCCGTCAAGGCCATCCAGCGTGTTCTTTAACGTGCACAGGGTATGGCTCTCCAGCACACGGGGCCACGGCTTAACGTCCCATCCGACGGACGGCGGCCTTTCCAAGCCCATCGGTGTCCCCTACTGACCGTGGGCAGGGCGGGGAATTTTGCGGAGATAAATCTCAACGCTGACCCAGCTGGGACTCGAACTGGGAACTACAGATTACGAGCCTGGCGCGCTACCGACTGAGCCACCCCCGCCCCATGAATCTAGGGAATAAAAGGTGGAATCATGAATCAAAACTATTCACTGGATTCCCTACCCCAACTTTTTATCTCCCCTGGTGGGTCTCTGTAACCTTAGAACAAAAAAAAATTACCATCAGAGATAAAAAAAAACACACCGAAGTCTTTCGCCCAATCGTACAAGGGACGGGGGTGGCTCAGTCGGTAGCGCGCCAGGCTCATAATCTGTAGTTCCCAGGTTCGAGTCCCAGCTGGGCCAACGTTCAGATTTATCTTCGCAAGATAGGGGACACCGATGGGCTTGGAAAGGCCGCCGTCCGTCGGATGGGACGTTAAGCCGTGGCCCCTTGTGCGGGAGAGCCATACTCTGTGCACGTTAAAGAACACACTGGATGGCCTTGACGGGAGGCTACCATCTGTCTCCCAACAGCTGTTCCACTGGGTCCCCTCCCCCAACCTTCTCTGAGCCTTTGGGGTCCATGTGACCTGGCCATTTAGCCCATGGTTCGCAAAAAAGTGCCGCTCAGAGGTAAAACAACCCAACCCAATCGTACAAAATTCAAACGTCAGCACTTATTTTCTAAACATTTTAAAAAAACTTCTTCAAAACTTTCCTCTCAATCGCTAACTTCAAACCAAAATTATAATAATTTACAAGATAAAGGTATTACTTTAAAAAAAACGAATCACAACAACCCTTATAAGCCTCGGTAGTTTACGAAACGAGAAGGTTTTAAGGTGTGGCTGATAGAAAAAAAAAAGGTTAGAAATAAAAAACAACTGGAACGCCTTTCTTCCACAACCTTAAATCACGTTGGCAAAGAAAGGGACTCTTTGCTCAAGCCGGTGGCCGATCGTTCCCATTGTTGCGAGCGAGCGAGTTTCGCGGCTGCCCGTAAAGAGCATGCGCGACGCGTGCGAAGGGTTAGTAGTCGCGAGACAGTCACGTGAAACGGAGTTGTGTGTTGTAGTTGGTTGTGTTGTGTGTTTCGCTCTAGGTTTTTGTTGTTGCTACTGTCGAGCCGCCTTACCTTTGTGTTTTATAAGGATCGTCGCATTTGTGGTGAGTAGAGTTTTGTGTCAGTTGTTTTCTTTAAGAGAAACTAAAGAGGGAAATAACCACGTGATGGTTTACGGTGGCTACTTGTGGAATTTGAAATCTTTCCGGATTGCTTTCGACTAGGCATGTAAGAGTGAATGAGGTTTTTGTGATAAAGACGGAAGTGTTTTAAGGAGTGGGTTCAATCATTCCAAAAAATAAAACTGGTTTATAGATGTATAGATGAACATTCTTTTTTTTTAGTTTTGTGTTAAAATAGTCATTAAAAGCTTTCGTGAAACTACAGTCAGTAAGGTTAGGATGTTTTACCTCTGAGCGGCACTTTTTTTGCACATTATGGGCTAAATAGCCAGGTCACAAGGACTCCGAAGGCTCAGAGAAGGCACTTTTTTTTTCACATAATGGACTAAATAGCCAGGTCCCATGGACTCCGAAGGCTCAGAGAAAGCACTTTTTTTGCTCATAATGGACTAAATAGCCAGGTCACAAGGACCCCGAAGGCTCAGAGAAGGCACTTTTTTGCAGATAATGGGCTAAATAGCCAGGTCACAAGGACTCCGAAGGCTCAGAGAAGGCACTTTTTTTTCACATAATGGACTAAATAGCCAGGTTCCATGGACTCCGAAGGCTCAGAGAAAGCACTTTTTTTGCACATAATGGACTAAATAGCCAGGTCACAAGGACCCCGAAGGCTCAGAGAAGGCACTTTTTTTGCACATAATGGGCTAAATAGCCAGGTCACAAGGACTCCGAAGGCTCAGAGAAGGCACTTTTTTGCAGATAATGGGCTAAATAGCCAGGTCACAAGGACTCCGAAGGCTCAGAGGAGGCACTTTTTTTGCACATAATGGACTAAATAGCCAGGTCACAAGGACCTAGAGAGCTCAGAGAAGGCATTTTTTTGCACATAAAGGGCTAAATAGCCAGGTTACAAGGACCCCGAAGGCTCAGAAAAGGCACATTTTTGCACATAATAGGCTAAATGGACAGGTCACAAGGACCCCAAAGGCTCAGAGAAGGTTGAGGGAGGGGACCAAATAGAACAGTTGCTGGGAGACTGATAGTAGCTTCCCGTCAAGGCCATCTAGCATATTCTGTAACATGCACAAGGTATGGCTCTCCTGCATACGGTGCCACGGTTTAACCACACATCCGACGGACGGCGGTCTTTCCAAGCCCATTGGTGGTTCCTTTTCTGATCGTAGGCAGGGTGTGGATTTATGAAGATAAATCTCCTACAATCAGTATATAGTTGATTCCCACCCCTTCCTCCAAGTGGAGGCGGGCTGTCAGTGTGAACACCCATGAACACTACAATCTACCCACGTCCCGGCTAACAATCAAGCTTTTAGTAACAATAGAATGTTTATAAGTTCAAAGATTTTGTCACTTTGCGAATTCAGTGTCATTTGACGATGGAAATGCAAACTTGACGAAGTTTTGAATAAATGCGAATAATATTTTATTGGTAGCGATCTAATGAAAAATTCATCTTTCTTTTATTTCTTGGTGCGATGTTTGTCTTATCAGGTAGAGTTCTGGGTTCGTAATCTGCAGTTCCCAGGTTCGAGTCCCAGCTGGGCCAACATTGAGATTTATCTCCTCAAAACTCCCCGTCCTGCCCACGGTCAATAGGGGACACCGGTGGGTTTGGAAAGGCCGCCGTTCGTCGGGGGGGGGGGGGGGGGGGGCTCAGTCGGTAGCGCGCCAGGCTCGTAATCTGTAGTTCCCAGGTTCGAGTCCCAGCTGGGTCAGCGTTGAGATTTATCTCCGCAAAATTTCCCCGCCCTGCCCACGGTTAGTAGGGGACACCGATGGGCTTGGAAAGGCCGCAGTCCGTCTGATGGAACGTTAAGCCGTGGCTCCGTGTGCAGGAGAGCCATACCCTGCGCACGTTAAAGAACACGCTGGATGGCCTTGACGGGAGGCTACCATCTGTCTCCCAACAGCTGTTCCAGTGGGTCCCCTCCCCCAACCTTCTCTGAGCATTCGGGGTCCATGTGACCTGGCCATTTAGCCCATGATGTGCAAAAAAGTGCCGCTCAGAGGTAAAACAACCCAACCCAGCCGTTCGTCGGATGGAACGTTAATCCGTGGCCATTGTGCTGGAGAATCATAACCTGTGCACGTTAAAGAATACTCTGGATAGCCTTGACGGGAGAGACTACCATCTGTCTCCCAACAGCTATCCAGTGGATCCCCTAACCCCAACTTTCTCTGAGTCCTTGGGTTCCTTGAGACCTAGCCATTTAGCCCACTGAGTGCAAAAAAAGTGCCGCTAAGATGAAAACTTTGTTTTTTGTTTTAGAAAAACATTCGTATCTTTTAATTTAAATAATCACGTTTTTCATAAGCTTCAAAATTCTGAAACACTTTTTTTCCATTCAAGAAGTTCAGAGCTGGAATGCTTGATTTTGTTTTTAAAGATTTTGAGAGCTCCAAAGATCTTTTCTCATTTATTATTATTATATATTTTATGTGCGGCCCAAAACAATTACCCATTGAAAAGCTTTAAGCATCAAAGTTCTTTTCTTCTTTAAGAGATTGCAAAGCTCAGAAATCTTTTCTCATTTAAGAAGTTGTAAAACTTCGAAGCTCTTTCTCAGCCAAGTAGTTGCAGGATTCAAAAGCTCTTTCTCAGCCAAGGAGTTGCAGGGCTCAAAAGCTCTTTTTCCCATTTAAGAAGTTGCAATGATTAAATTTCCTTTCCCATTTAAGAAGTTGTAAAAAATTGAAGTTCTTTCTTGGCCAAGGAGTTGCAGTACTCAAAAGCTCTTTTCCCATTTAAGGAGTTGTAGTTCTCAAAAGCTCTTTTCCCATTTAAGGAGTTGCAGTGCTCAAAAGCTCTTTTCCCATTTAAGGAGTTGCAGTGCTCAAAAGCTCTTTTCCCATTTAAGGAGTTGCAGTGCTCAAAAGCTCTTTTCCCATTTAAGGAGTTGCAGTGCTCAAAAGCTCTTTTCCCATTTAAGGAGTTGCAGTGCTCAAAAGCTCTTTTCCCATTTAAGGAGTTGCAGTGCTCAAAAGCTCTTTTGCCATTTAAGGAGTTGCAGTGCTCAAAAGCTCTTTTCCCATTTAAGGAGTTGCAGTGCTCAAAAACTCTTTTCCCATTTAAGGAGTTGCAGTGCTCAAAAGCTCTTTTCCCATTTAAGGAGTTGCAGTGCTCAAAAGCTCTTTTCCCATTTAAGGAGTTGCAGTGCTCAAAAGCTCTTTTCCCATTTAAGGAGTTGCAGTGCTCAAAAGCTCTTTTCCCATTTAAGGAGTTGCAGTGCTCAAAAGCTCTTTTTTCCATTTAAGGAGTTGCAGTGCTCAAAAGCTCTTTTCCCATTTAAGGAGTTGCAGTGCTCAAAAGCTCTTTTCCCATTTAAGGAGTTGCAGTGCTCAAAAGCTCTTTTTCCCATTTAAGGAGTTGCAGTGCTCAAAAGCTCTTTTTCCCATTTAAGGAGTTGCAGTGCTCAAAAGCTCTTTTCCCATTTAAGGAGTTGCAGTGCTCAAAATCTCTTTTTCCATTTAAGGAGTTGCAGTGCTCAAAAGCTCTTTTTCCATTTAAGGAGTTGCATTGCTCAAAAGCTCTTTTCCCATTTAAGGAGTTGCAGTGCTCAAAAGCTCTTTTCCCATTTAAGGAGTTGCAGTGCTCAAAAGCTCTTTTCCCATTTAAGGAGTTGCAGTGCTCAAAAGCTCTTTTCCCATTTAAGGAGTTGCAGTGCTCAAAAGCTCTTTTTCCATTTAAGGAGTTGCAGTGCTCAAAAGCTCTTTTCCCATTTAAGGAGTTGCAGTGCTCAAAAGCTCTTTTTCCCATTTAAGGAGTTGCAGTGCTCAAAAGCTCTTTTCCCATTTAAGGAGTTGCAGTGCTCAAAATCTCTTTTTCCATTTAAGGAGTTGCAGTGCTCAAAAGCTCTTTTTCCAATTAAGGAGTTGCATTGCTCAAAAGCTCTTTTCCCATTTAAGGAGTTGCAGTACTCAAAAGCTCTTTTCCCATTTAAGGAGTTGCAGTGCTCAAAAGCTCTTTTTCCATTTAAGGAGTTGCATTGCTCAAAAGCTCTTTTCCCATTTAAGGAGTTGCAGTACTCAAAAGCTCTTTTCCCATTTAAGGAGTTGCAGTGCTCAAAAGCTCTTTTCCCATTTAAGGAGTTGCAGTGCTCAAAAGCTCTTTTCCCATTTAAGGAGTTGCATTGCTCAAAAGCTCTTTTCCCATTTAAGGAGTTGCAGTACTCAAAAGCTCTTTTCCCATTTAAGGAGTTGCAGTGCTCAAAAGCTCTTTTCCCATTTAAGGAGTTGCATTGCTCAAAAGCTCTTTTCCCATTTAAGGAGTTGCAGTGCTCAAAAGCTCTTTTCCCATTTAAGGAGTTGCAGTGCTCAAAAGCTCTTTTCCCATTTAAGGAGTTGCAGTGCTCAAAGCTCTTTTCCCATTTAAGGAGTTCCATTAAGGAGTTCAAAATCATTTCCCATTTAAGAAGTTGCAATGATCAAAATCCTTTCCCATTTAAGAACTTGCAGAGCTCTGAACTTTTTATTCCATTTAAGAAGCAAGAAAGCTCCAAAGCTGTTTTTCTATTTAAAAATTTATAGAGTTGTGACCAGCTTAACAGATATAATCTATTTTCTATTTACACTGCGAAGTATAAATTGCTTTGCTCAAAGCTTTGTTTCCCATTTTATTTGAAAGACATAAAAGTATCCAAGTATGTACATCTCGCATCCATATATTAAACGAGTTTGTTATTCTAAGCTGCTTAAAAGTGGCAATATTATCTCCGAATCCGAGATCATCCCACAGGTGATTCACTTGACAAAACCAGCAAAATCTTTTTCACAAGGGGATCATCATAAAGCGATTGGTGTTCAGCCAGAACGGAATATACAGTGTACCAGGCGTGTCCAACCCGCGGCCCTGGACAGCTAGTAATGCGGCCCACAAAATCGGAAAGTTTACCTGTTTACGACATAAGCTTTCAACATGATTAAGTGATTTTCAGCGAGTTTTTGATATCCCACTAATTTCATGTTGCCCTTTTTTTAATTTTATAATAAAAAAACATAAGAAAATAAACGAAGTTTTATTATTCATATACATTAACTATATTATATATTTTATGTGCGGCTCAAAACAATTCCTCTTCACTCAATGTGGCCAAGGGAAGTTAAAAGGTTGGACACACCTGCAGTATACACTAAGTGCTCACTGAATTATGACCACCTCTCTCCATGTTATATCAGTGTAAGCTAACTTCAAAGCTTTATAACTTCTGAAAAAGTTTTCCGACTGAATAGGACTGAAGATAAATTAAAGATCTCAATCAAATTTATCTAAAAATCGATTTTCAACAATATTTCCTTGGTATTTAAAGAGTTAAGCAAGTTTGAATATTTAACAAC
The DNA here is from genome assembly GCA_038380435.1 of Ryuthela nishihirai. Lineage (NCBI taxonomy): Eukaryota > Metazoa > Arthropoda > Arachnida > Araneae > Heptathelidae > Ryuthela > Ryuthela nishihirai. The sequence goes on along the minus strand of JAWZYU010000300.1, from coordinate 179,891 downwards.
AGCAATGCCTAGCGTTAAAATTTAACTCAGAAGTTAATTATAATTTGAATAAGAAGAAATATTTCACACCATTTGATACAACAGATGTACGTATATACGAAAAGTTAATGTAAGTAATTTTTCGCTTTTTTTCAATTTTCCTAAGACGCTTTGTTGCTGTTAAATATTCAAAGTCCATAACTCTTTAATTACAAAGCTAATATTATTGAAAATCGAGATTTATAGACATTGGATTGAGATCTTTAATTTTCCTTCCGTTACATTTTCTCATGAAACGCTTAGTTTAGAAGTTCTAGAGCTTTGCGGTTAGCTTACACTTATATAACATTTATGAATAATGTTTACTTATATACCACTTATATAATATTACGATTTCCTTATTGAAGGAGGTGGTCATAATTTAGTGAGCTATCGGTGGGAAGGCCTCAGCCGGAAGTTGGGTTGTTTTACCTCTGAGCGGCACTTTTTTGCCCACCATGGGCTAAATGGGCAGGTCACATGGGCCCCGAAGGCTCAGAGAAGGTTTGGTGAGGGGACCCACTGGAACAGCTGTTGGGAGACAAATGGTAGCTTCCCGTCTAGGCCATCCAGCGTGTTCTTTAACGTGCACAGAGTATGGCTCTCCCGCTCACGGGGCACGGCTTAACGTCTCATCCGACGGACGGCGGCCTTTCCAAGCCCATTGGTGTCCCCTACTGACCATGGGTAGGAAGTTTTAAGCCGGAAGTACTCTAGGTTCGAATACCAACTGTGCCAGTATTTAGATTTATTTCCACTAAGTCCACCCTACCCTCGGTCGGAGAGGGAACACTAATGGTCTTGGAAAGTCCGCCGTTCGTTGGAGAGGATGCTAAGCCGTGGCTCTGTGTGCAGGAGAGCCATACTCTCAGCAAATTAAAGAAGATGGCATTGACAGGAGGGTACCATCTGTCTCCTAACAGTGGGGGCGGGGGTGACTTAGTCGGTAGCGCGCCAGGCTCGTAATCTGTAGTTCCCAGGTTCGAGTCCCAGCTGGGTCAGCGTTAAGATTTATCTCCGCAAAATTCCCCGCCCTGCCCACGGTCAGTAGGGGACACCGATGGGCTTGGAAAGGCCGCCGTCCGTCGGATGGGACGTTAAGCCGTGGCCCCGTGTGCGGGAGAGCCATACCTTGTGCACATTAAAGAACACGCTGGATGGCCTTGACGGGAGGCTACCATCTGTCTCCCAACAGCTGTTCCAGTGGGTCCCCTCCCCCAACCTTCTCTGAGCCTTCGGGGTCCATGTGACCTGGCCATTTAGCCCATGGTGTGCAAAAAAGTGCCGCTCAGAGGTAAAACAACCCAAATCTCCTAACAGTTGTCCAATGAATCTCCTTCCCTAACGTACTCTGAGACATTGGGGGTTCTTGTGACCTGGCCATTTTGTACAAAAAAGTGCCTTTCAGAGGAAAAAGAATCCAACTCATGTCCATCCTTGATTCTTTTCTCACCAAGTGCAGAGAAGGGATTTTTGAGAAAATCTCAACTCCTGTTTAGTGCTCCGAGCCACGAAAATCTTAAATTGGTTTATTTTACCTCTCTAAGAAATACCTTTATGGCACAAAATGGGGCTAAACGACCAGGTCACAAGAATCCCTAAGGGCTCAGAGAAGGCTAAGAAGGGGATGTTGGGAGACTGATAGTAGTCTTCCGGCAAGGCCATCCAGCGTGTCCTTTAAAGTGTACAAGTTCTGTTGCACACGGAACCACGGATTAACGTTACCATAAGACCGATCGTAGCCTTTCCAAGACAATCGGTGTCATCTTCCTCATCTGGTGAACGACTGTGGCTATCGCAGACAGTTAGGACTCGAGTCTGGAAACATCAGATTGTTAGTCTGGCGTGCTACCTTCTGGGGCAAGCAACTCCCTAGCGGCTGGATTTTGGGAGGCAGGGATAACTGAGTTGTAATCTGACACCGATGGCCTTGCAAAGGCCGCCGTTCGTCGGATGGGACGCTAACCCGCGGTCCGTGTACGGGTTGGGTTGTTTCACCTCTGAGCGGCACTTTTTTGCACACCATGGGCTAAATGGCCAGGTCACATGGACCCCGAAGGCTCAGAGAAAGTTGGGGGAGGGGACCCACTGGAACAGCTGTGGGGAGACAGATGGTATTCTCCCGTCAAGGCCATCCAGCGTGTTCTTTAACGTGCACAGGGTATGGCTCTCCCACACACGGGGCCAAGGCTTAACGTCCCATCCGACGGACGGCGGCCTTTCCTAGCCCATCGGTGTCCCCTACTGACCGTGGGCAGGACGGGGAATTTTGCGGAGAAAAATCTCAACGCTGACCCAGCTGGGACTCGAACCTGGGAACTACAGATTACGAGCCTGGCGCGCTACCGACTGAGCCACCCCCGCCCCCGTGTACGGGAGAGTCATTCCTTGTGTTCATTAAAGAACACACTGGATGACCTCGATGTCTCTCAACAACTGTTCCAGTGGGTCGCCTCCCTCAACCTTTTCTGAGCCTTCAGGGTCCTTGTGACGTAGCCATTTAGCCAATTGTGTGCAAAAAATAGAGGCTCACAGGTAAGAATTAACCCAACCCGGATTTCGTCGTGGATCTTGTGGCAAAAAGTAAAACACTCTAAAATCGCAAAAGTAAATTCTCTTTTTGTGTGGATGGGTGAGAAGTGAACTATAAACGGTCTTCAGTTAATAAAATCTATTTCATCGGCCTTCCGAAAATATGGGGCGGGGGTGGCTCAGTTGGTAGCGCTCCAGGCTCGTAATCTGTAGTTCCCAGGTTCCAGTCCCAGCTGGGTCAGCGTTGAGATTTATCTCCGCAAAATTCCCCGTCCTGCCCGCGGTCAGTAGGGGACACCGATGGGCTTGGAAAGGCCGCCGTCTGTCGGATGGGACGTTAAGCCTTGGCCCCGTGTGTGGGAGAGCCATACCCTGTGCACGTTAAAGAACACGCTGGATGGCCTTGACGGGAGGTTACCATCTGTCTCGTAACAGCTGTTTTCAGTGGGTCCCCTCCCCCAACCTTCTCTGAGCCTTCGGGGTCCATGTGACCTGGCCATTTAGCCCATGGTGTGCAAAAAAGTGCCGCTCAGAGGTAAAACAACCCAACCCAATTCCGAAAATATCGTGATCGAGATTATATCGATGCAAGAGGTTTAATCGCCACACTATTCAGGAGAATATATTATTCTGTAGTGTAGAATAAAGATCCCAGCAACCTTTAAAAAGTTATTGAGGAACAAACAAACAAAAATCATAAGTTTTCTGTTGTTCAAACTTATTTAAAACCCACAGAGGAAGACTTCTGGAATCCTCCTATTTTTCCCTCTTTTTAACAGACCTTTCCGCTCTCCATACATATTTATAATTCTCTTTTTTCCCTACCTTTTTCCCACTCTGATCCCTATTTCTCTCTCTCTCTGTGTGTACTTTTTTTTTCCTTTCGTTATTTTCGAAAGTCGGGAAAATTCCGCTTGAAAGACCCATCTTTGATCCTATTTTGAAGAACCTCCTCTCACCCTTCTTACATCGCCGATACCCCTTTTCTCAAGAGTTCTGAAAACCTTCGTCATAGTCAGAGCCTGCAGAAGAAAGGAATAAAGGATCGTGATAGTGATTTAAAATCTATCCCAGGTTTCAATAGATCTTATGTGGTGATATCTGTGCTCTCTTGCTTTGTAGTGGACAGGACAGGCAAGTCGTCTACCGTTCTCAGTTGAGTCCCAACTGCGTTGAGATTTATCTCCGCTAATCTGACCTCGGTCACAAAGAGGTATAATATAATAAGAACACCGATCGGTTTGGAAAAAGCGCCGTCCGTCGGATGGGACGTTAAGTCGCCGTCTCGTGTGCAGGAGAACCATAACCTGTTCACGTTAAAGAACACGCTAAATAGGTTGGGTTGTTTTACCTCTGAGTGGCACTTTTTTGCACACCATGGGCTAAATGGCCAGGTCACATGGACCCTGAAGTCTCAGAGAAGGTTGGGGGAGGGGACCCACTGGAACAGCTGCTGGGTGACAGATGGTAGCCTCCCGTCAAGGCCATCCAGCGTGTTCTTTAACGTGCACAAGGTGTGGCTCTTCCGCACACGGCGTCATGGCTTAACGTTCTATCCGACGGACGGCGGCCTTTCCAAGTTGGGTTGGGTTGTTTTACCTCTGAGCGGCACTTTTTTTGCACACCATGGGCTAAATGGCCAGGTCACATGGACCCCGAAGGCTCAGAGAAGGTTGGGGGAGGGGACCCACTGGAACAGCTGTTGGGAGACAGATGGTAGCCTCCCGTCAAGGCCATCCAGTGTGTTCTTTAACGTGCACAGGGTATGGCTCTCCCGCACACGGAGCCACGGCTTAACGTCCCATCCGACGGACGGCGGCCTTTCCAAGCCTATCGGTGTCGCCTACTGACCGTGGGCAGGGCGGGGAATTTTGCGGAGATAAATCTCAACGCTGACCCAGCTGGGACTCGAACCTGGGAATTATAGATTACGAGCCCGGCGCGCTACCGACTGAGCCTCCCCGCCCCCTGTGATTTTGGACACCTTCTAGTGGTTTTATGTATTTGTCATAACTAGTAGCAAAAAATTTACTTTTCCATGCCCTCCCTAACATTAAAATTTCCCCCCTCCCAACTCCTTCCTTCCTTACTACGTCATCAACCCCCAATGAACGCTTACACCCGGAGTCTCTTTTTTTTGCAACACGGTTCGAGAGTTGGGTGTCGACGAGGAAAAGCCGCATCCGTGACATATCCAGCCCACCAAGACCCATAACCTCTGTGATGACAGTGTGTCGGCGACGCGTGTCTCGCACGTGCACTGGTTGGGAGGATACAGAGAGAGAGTTGAGGACCACCGTGGTCTGGTGTCTCTCTCCGTTATGGATGCGGTGGTCACGACACAAAGCAATCGGTAATTGGGCTAAAGATCTTTTTGCATTGTGAGCCTGTCGTTAAGGTTGTCATTTTGAACAGAGGCTTTAGATCAGGAAGGGAGGAGGGAAGTTCTCGGTGAGGTGGAAGTTGAAGACAGGGACGGTGAGAGGGAAGTTTATGACAGGGACGGTGATGTAGAGGTGGGTGGGGTAAGAGTAAAATAGGCGTCATGACTTCGGCAGAGGAAAAGAGAAGAAGAATGGGAGGTGAGTTGGAGAAATAATTTATTTTTTCATTTGGGGAGTGTTACGTTAAAGACTGCTAGTTAAACTATTCTAGTGAAGTTTGTTAAAAGGTTGCGTTGAAGGTTGTTAGTTGAAGACATTTGGTGGAGTGAGTTTAGATTTGAAATTATTTTAATGAGTTTTGCTAGTTTAAATGTTAAGAAACATTTGAAATATTTTTTAGGAAACTTGTTAGTTAAAATTTATTAGGAAACTTGTTAGTTAAAATTTATTAGGAAATTTGTTAGTTAAAATGTTGTTAGGAAATTTGTTAGTTAAAATGATATTAGGAAACGTGTTTGATAAAATATTTTGAAATTTGTTGTTAGTTAAACTGTTGTTAGGAAACTTGTTAGTTAAAATTTATTAGGAAATTTGTTGGTTAAAATTTATTAGGAAATTTGTTAGTTGAAATGTTAGGAAATGTGTTAGTTAAAATGATATTAGGAAACGTGTTTGATAAAATATTTTGAAATTTGTTGTTAGTTAAACTGTTGTTAGGAAACTTGTTTTTTCAAATGCTGATAAGAAACTCATTAGTTAAAATGTTTCGAAACATTTTAGTTAAATGTTTTTAGGAAACTTGTTAGTTGAAATGTTGCTGGAAAATTTGTTAGTTAAAAAGTTCTTAGAAAAATTGTTATTTAAAATATTTCGAAACATTTTTGTTAAATGTTGTTAGAAAACTTGTTAGTTAAAATATTATAATGGAACTTGTTAGTTTAAATAGTGTGATAGAGAGTGAGTTTACTGCTTCAAGCGTTATGACGAAGGTTTTTGCTTAAAGCTGTTTTGAAATGAAAATTAGGAAGTTGGGATAATATTTGACAGTCATATATTGTTAGGAAAATGCTAATAAAACTGCTTCTGTTGAAGCTTGTAAACTGAAATATTGCCGTTGGGTTGTTTTACCTCTTAGCAGTTTTTTGCCCAAAGTGGGCTAAATGACCAAGTCACAAAGACCTCCAAGGCTCAGAAATCATTATTTTTCGAAAGCATATCATTTATATTTATTATTATATGAGAAAAAACAATTTTACTTGTATTTAAAATCTTTCTCTTTTTTATCATTCTGTTTTCGGTTTTATTTGCATTTTTTGTAGCACTCATTTTGTGATGTACATGTGATGATACATTCTCATCTCAATGAACAAACGTATATATTTTGAGCATAAGGTGTCATTTGGTTCCCGACATTGTTATTTCAAATTGAGGCTGTGGGTGGCTCAGTCGGTAGCGACCCAAGCTTGCAATCTGCAGCTCCCAAGTTCGAGTCCAACCTTGGCCAGCATTGAGATTTACCTTCGCTAAATCCCCTGTCGGAAAGGGGACACCATTGGGCTTGGAAAGTCCGCCGTCCTTCGTTAAGCCGTGTGCGGGAGAGTTGGGTTGGGTTGTTTTACCTCTGAGCGGCACTTTTTTTGCACACCATGGGCTAAATGGCCAGGTCACATGGACCCCGAAGGCTCAGAGAAGGTTGGGGGAGGGGACGCACTGGAACAGCTGTTGGGAGACAGATGGTAGCCTCCCGTCAAGGTCATCCAGCGTATTCTTTAACGTGCACAAGGTATGACTCTCCCACACATGGAGCCACGGCTTAACGTCCCATCCGACGGACGGCGGCCTTTCCAAGCCCATCGGTGTCCCCTACTGACCGTGGGCAGGGCGGGGAATTTTGCGAAGATAAATCTCAACGCTGACCCAGCTGGGACTCGAACCTGGGAACTACAGATTACGAGCCTGGCGCGCTATCGGATGGGACGTTAAACCGTGGCCCCGTGTGCGGGAGAGCCATACCCTGTGCACGTTAAAGAACACGCTGGATGGCCTTGACGGGAGGCTACCATCTGTCTCCCAACAGCTGTTCCAGTGGGTCCCCTCCCCCCAACCTTCTCTGAGCCATCGGGGTCCATGTGACCTGGCCATTTAGCCCATGGTGTGCAAAAAAGTGCCGCTCAGAGGTAAAACAACCCAACCCAACCTGGCGCGCTACCGACTGAGCCACCCACGCCCCATTGTGCGGGAGAGTCATACCCCGTGCACATTAAAGAACATGCTGGATGGCCTGGACAAGAGTCTGCCATCTTTCTCCTAAGAGCTGTCAAGTGGGTTCCTTCTCCCCAACTTTCTCTAAGCCCTCGGGGCTCTTGTGACCTGGCCATTGTATGGAAAAAAGTGCCGCTCAGAAGTAAAACAACCAACTGTAAATATTTTTAACTTGAAATATTTATTTGAAATATTTTTCTTTTCCTCTCCCTGAAAAAAATTTCTGCTGACGCCCAGGCCACTGGGGCGGGGGTGGCTCAGTCGGTAGCACACCTGGTTCGTAATATGCAGTTCCCAGGTTCGAGTCCCGGCTGGATCAACGTTGAGACTTATCTCCGCAAAACTTATTGCCCTGCCCACTGTCAGTAGGGGACACCGATGGGCTTAGAAAGGCTGCCGTCCGTCGAATGGGACGTTAAGCCGTGGCTCCGTGTGCGAAAGAGCCATACCCTGTGCACGTTAAAGAACACACTCCATGGCCTTGACGGGAAGCTACCATCTGTCTCCCAACACCTGTTCCAGTGGGTTCTCTCCTCCAACCTTCTCTGAGCCTTCGGGGTCTTTGTGACGTGGCCATTTAGCCCATTGTGTGCAAAAAAATGCCCCTCAGAGGTAAAACACCCAACCTGGATGGCCTTGACGGGAGGCTACCATCTGTCTCCCAACAGCTGTTCCAGTGGGTCCCCTCCCCCAACCTTCTCTGAGCCTTCGGAGTCCTTGTGACCTGGCCATTTAGCCCATGGTGTGCAAAAAAGTGCCGCTCAGAGGTAAAACAACCCAACCCGTTAAAGAACACACTCCATGGCCTTGACGGGAAGCTACCATCTGTCTCCCAACACCTGTTCCAGTGGGTCCTCTCCTCCAACCTTCTCTGAGCCTTCGGGGTCCTTGTGACGTGGCCATTTAGCCCATTGTGTGCAAAAAAATGCCCCTCAGAGGTAAAACAACCCAACCTGGATGGCCTTGACGGGAGGCTACCATCTGTCTCCCAACAGCTGTTCCAGTGGGTCCCCTCCCCCAACCTTCTCTGAGCCTTCGGAGTCCTTGTGACCTGGCCATTTAGCCCATGGTGTGCAAAAAAGTGCCGCTCAGAGGTAAAACAACCCAACCCGTTAAAGAACACACTCCATGGCCTTGACGGGAAGCTACCATCTGTCTCCCAACACCTGTTCCAGTGGGTCCTCTCCTCCAAACTTCTCTGAGCCTTCGGGGTCCTTGTGACGTGGTCATTTAGCCCATTGTGTGCAAAAAAGTGTCGCTCAGGGGTAAAACAACCAAACACAACCGAGCCCCTTCTATGACATCATCTGAACGACAATATATTCACTAATTATCACTAAAAAACGCACTACCTTCAGACAGCAGGAAATTTCCATTGAATATCGAGTCTCTTTAAGGCAACGGTTTTGTTTTGAAGCATCTGTCAGCTCTCCTATATGTAAAAGTACATTACTACGAAGATAATCATTCCTTTTTCGTAAACCAACAACACTATAGAGATCTCTTGACACGTTTTACAAACAAGTTACAACAATATTCATTTCCGGCTTTATACTTAAAAAAATTAAGTTTTTTTTTAAACTTAATTCTATTTACCTATTAATGCTCTAACCTGGATCATATTCGTGTAACCTATATAACTCCACCACAAAAGCACAAACGTTAATGACCACTTAATAAAGTCTTTAATAATTCCTTCGCTATCATCAGACATAAGCTTTGTTTTTAATCGTTCTGCTATTATTACGAGCTCCAGCGGCATCAGTAACAGCTACTCGAAAAAGCTTACGCAACGCTTAATAGCGACACCGCGAACCAATGATAGCATTGTTACTCTCGCGGTCACGTGCGAATCACGTGATCAACCGAGAACTGACGATCTGTTGACGTCATCGTTTAATGAAAGGGTTGGGTTGTTTTACCTCTGAGCGGCACTTTTTTGCACACCATAGGCTAAATGGCCAGGTCACATGGATCCCGAAGGCTCAGAGAAGGTTGGGGGAGGGGACCCACTGGAACAGCAGTTGGGAAACAGATGGTAGCCTCCCGTCAAGGCCATCCAGCTTGGGCTGTTTTACCTCTGAGCGGGGGGGCGGGGGTGGCTCAGTCGGTAGCGCGCCAGGCTCGTAATCTGTAGTTCCCAGGTTCGAGTCCCAGCTGGGTCAGCGTTGAGATTTATTTCCGCAAAATTCCCCTCCCTGCCCACGGTCAGTAGGGGACACCGATGGGCTTGGAAAGGCCGCCGTCCGTCGGATGGGACGTTAAGCCGTGGCCCCGTGTGCGGGAGAGCCATACCCTGTGCACGTTAAAGAACACGCTGGATGGCCTTGACGGGAGTCTACCATCTGTCTCCCAACAGCTGTTCCAGTGGGTCCCCTCCCCCAACCTTCTCTGAGCCTTCGGGGTCCATGTGATCTGGCCATTTAGCCCATGGTGTGCAAAAAAGTGCCGCTCAGAGGTAAAACAACCCAACCCAACCCTCTGAGCGGCACTTTTTTGCACACGATGGGCTAAATGGCCAGGTCACATGGACCCCGAAGGCTCAAAGAAGGTTGGGGGAGGGGACCCACTGGAACAGTTGTTGGGAGACAGATGGTAGCCTCCCGTCAAGGCCATCCAGGTTGGGTTGTTTTACCTCTGAGCGGCACTTTTTTGCACACCATGGGCTAAATGGCCAGGTCACATGGACCCCGAAGGCTCAGAGAAGGTTGGGGGAAGGGACCCACTGGAACAGCTTTTGGGAGACAGATGGTAGCCTCCCGTCAAGGCCATCCAGCGTATTCTTTAACGTGCACAGGGTATGGCTCTCCCGCACACGGGGCCACAGCTTAACGTCCCATCCGACGGACGGCGGCCTTTACCAAGCCCATCGGTGTCTCCTACTGACCGTGGGCAGAGCGGGGAATTTTGCGGAGATAAATCTCAACGCTGACCCAGCTGGGACTCGAACCTGGGAACTACAGATTACGAGCCTGGCGCGCTACCGACTGAGCCACCCCCGCCTCATTTTAATGAAAGGTGAAGAAATGAAAAACTTGTTACGTTTTGGAGAAACCATGTTAAGTCTCTCGACCTTCAAAAAACGCGAGCTCTATGTCGATAGACACTGTTAAGGCAAAATGCAGTTTCTCACAACACAAAGGATACTTGTGATGCTGATGGAAGAGCCCAGCGGGTGTTTTTTTGGCTCGTGTTTTGCCCCACCTTCAGGATGTCGCTTTCACTATTCGTGCTGTTGCTTCTAGAGCGTGTTCTTTTTTTTTATTTATTTTGTAATTCCCGTTTTGTGGCTTTGATGGCTCGTAAGGCATCGTAATGTTGCCTCCTAATGGTTCCTAAAACGAAAGTGAAAAATGCGAGTTGAGTGAATGGTTTTGAAGTGAGGAAGATGTCCTTGACGAGTTTTGGCTTCAAGTCGTTCTCACATCACTGTTAGGGTTGGATTTTATCTCTGAGCGGCACTTTTGTTTTGCGCACAAGAGGCTAAATTGCCAGGCCAGAAGGATCCTCGATGGCCCAGAGAAGTTTGGGGGAAGAGAACTCACAGGATTGATGTTAGGAGACAGGTGGTAACCTGGGGAGGGGGAGGCTTAGTCGGTAGCGCGCCAGGCTCGTAATCTGTAGTCCCCAGGTTCGAGTCCCAGCTGGGTCAGCGTTGAGATTGATCTCCGAAAAATTTTCCGCCCTGCCCACGGTCAGCAGGGGACACCGATGGGCTTGGAAAGACCGCCGTCCGTCGGATGGGACGTTAAGCCGTGGCTCCGTGTGCGGGAAAGCCATACCCTGTGCACGTTAAAGAACACTCTGGATGGCCTTGACGGGAGGCTACCATCTGTCTCCCAACAGCTGTTCCAGTGGGTCCCCTCCCTCAACCTTCTCTGAGCCTTCGGGGTCCATGTGACCTGACCATTTAGCCCATTGTGTGCAAAAAGAGTCCCCCCCCTCCTAGGCAAAACAACGCAACCCAGAGACAGGTAGTAGCCTCTCATCAATGTCATCCAGGATGTTCTTTAACATGCACAGGGTAGTGCTCTCCAGCGAAATGGTGGTAGTCGGTAGCGCGCCAGGCTCGTAATCTGTAGTCCCCAGGTTCGAGTCCCAGCTGGGTCAGCGTTGAGATTTATCTCCGCAAAATTCCCCGCCCTGCCCACGGTCAGTAGGGGACACCGATGGACTTGGAAAGGCCGCCGTCCGTCGGATGGGACGTTAAGCCGTGGCCCCTTGTATGGGAGAGCCATACTCTGTGCACCTTGAAGAACACGCTGGATGGCCTTAACGGGAGACTACCATCTGTCTCCTAACAGCTGTTCCAGTGGGTCCCCTTCCCCCAGACTTCTCTGAGCACTCGGGGTCCTAGTGACCTGACCATTTATCCCGTATATACGCAAAAAGTGTAGCTCAGAGGTAAAACAACCCAAACTCTGCTAAAAAATACATTAAAGAAAATTTTCGATGTCTGCAATTCACAGAAGCGTGAATTTTCAAGGACATTTTTCAAGGGTGAAGTGATGGAGAGGTTGAGGAGTAAGAGGTGCTTGAAGTGAGCGCACGAGAGAGACTGGGATCATCAGAAATTGATTTAGACACACTTCCCGGACGTGACCTTTCTGCCACTTGAACCACCGCGCAGTTGAAGTCCGGGTGAAGGGGCGTTGCGTTTCGACACGTGCGACTCTACTTGATGGAGGTACTCAGAGATGTTCCGATGCCTCTAATTTGTTTCCGCGATGGCTGTAAGATTAAATTCCTTGAGGGCAAAGTGATAGTTGGCCGGGAATTTTTTTTTTGCACCATGGTAAACTGTCTATTTTCGTCTATTTAATGGCTTTAGAATGCAATGAAGTGTTCACTAAATTGTTGAATGCCGCATTTTTAGTTTTATTGTTGTTAAAATTGATTGTTTATGACCATGAGAAATCTGAATGCTAAACTAGTGAATAGGGGCGATTTTACGAGTGAGGTTTGGGGGCTCCAATATACTCCCCCCCACACACACCAAATTTATAAATTATTTTCCGTTCTTACGGGTTTTTTTTTCTTCAGCTATTAATGGGTCTTAAAACTTTTTGTTCTAACACGAAACACTAACACGAAACACAACTGGGTTGGGTTGTTTTACCTCTGTGCTGCACTTTTTTGCACACCATGGGCTAAATGGCCAGGTCACATGGACCCCGAAGGCTCAGAGAAGGTTGGGGGAGGGGACCCACTGGAACAGCTGTTGGGAGACAGATGGTAGCCTCCCGTGAAGGCCATCCAGCGTGTTCTTTAACGTGCACAGGGTATGTCTCTCCCGCACACGGGGCCACGGCTTAACGTCCCATCCGACGGACGGCGGCCTTTCCAAGCCCATCGGTGTCCCCTACTGACCGTGGGCAGGGGGGGGGGAATTTTGCGGAGATAAATCTCAACGCTAACCCAGCTGGGACTCGAACCTGGGAACTACAGATTACGAGCCTGGCGCGCTACCAACTGAGCCACCCCTTCCCCCAAAGACAACTGGCTAAACCATATTTATGTAGGCCCAAAGTTGGGTTGGGTTATTTTACCTCTGAGCGACACTTTTTTGCACACCATGGGCTAAATGGCCAGGTCACAAGGACTCCGAAGGCTCAGAGAAGGTTGGGGGAGGGGACCCACTGGAAGAGCTGATGGGAGACAGATGGTAACCTCCCGTCAAGGCCATCCAGCGTGTTCTTTAACGTGCGCAGGGTAAGGCTCTCCCGCACACGGCGCCACGGCTTAACATCTCATCCGACGGACGGCGGCCTTTCCAAACCCATCGGTGTCCCCTACTGGCCATGGGGTTTTGAGAAGATAAATCTCAACGCTGATCCAGCTGAGACTCGAACCTGGGAACTGCAGATTACGAGCCTGGCGCGTTACCGACTGAGCCACCCCCTCCCCATATTCATTTAGTGATAACCGATTTCTTAATCTGTCGAAAAAAATCAAATCCTCGCTCCAAAAGAATATTCGAAACACGTCGTCGATCAGTAATAATGTTTTTAGAGTAGGGACGAAATGTTTCATTAATATATATATAAGTAATGAGGGAACTATGTGCTTGGATGATTAATGAGTGACAGGAATAGATACTTTTTTAAGAAATGGATGATAAAATCTGATGAACTGGCAGATTATTTTCAATAAAAAGATTTTCAATAAAAAAGTGATGATTTATATCTTCAGAAAGAGATCGTAAATAGCATTTTTAAGAAATCGTTAAAAGAAAAGATAAAAAAACAGAAGTGGATTTGGTACTTGAAGAAATATTTAAATGATTTATGTTATTGATGATAAAAAAAAAAACTTTTTCAATAAATGGGTGATAAAAAAACCACAATAAAAAGAAGGCAGATGTAGAAAGCGTAAAAAAAAAGGAAAATTTTTAGATTGGATTATTTTACCCCTGAGCTTAACTGTTTTATACACAAGGATACAATCGCTCAAAAAATATCCGAACACTATGGTTGATTACAGAATTGAGAAAAAATATCTGGCAACGATTTTTTTTAAATTAGTGATCTGGCAACCTTCGTGTCACGTGACACGAAGGTTGTCAGATCACTAATTTGTTCTAAAAAAATTCTAAAATTTCTAAAAAAATCGTTGCCAAATATTTTTTCTGAATTCTGTAATCAACCATAGTGTTCGGATATTTTTTTGAGCGACTGTATGTGCACAGGGTATGGCTCTCCCGCACACGGAGCCGCAGCTTTACGTCCTATCAGACGGACATCGGAGTTTTCAAACCCATCGGTGTATTCTACTAACCGTGGGGAGTTTTGCGGAGATAAATCTCAATGCTGACCCAAGCAGGACTCGAACCTGGGAACTGCAGATTATGAGTCTGACCGATTGGGCCAAAACACTTATTTGACAATCAGATATAGGTTTAATTTTATTTTTAAATTGAAATTGTTGTAAGTTCAGAGGATGTCTTATTGCCCCTCCCAAAAATATTAATTTTTAAAATATATCGGAATAACAACATTGAAGGGGTGGCTCAGTCGGTAGTGCGCCAGGCTCGTAATCTGTAGTTCCCAGGTTCGAGTCCCAGCTGGGTCAGCGTTGAGATTTATCTCCGCAAAATTTCCCGCCCTGCCCACGGTCAGTAGGGGACACCGATGGGCTTGGAAAGGCCGCCGTCCGTCGGATGGGACGTTAAGCCGTGGCCCCGTGTGCGGGAGAGCTATACCCTGTGCACGTTAAAGAACACGCTGGATGGCCTTGACGGGAGGCTACCATCTGTCTCTCAACAGCTGTTTCAGTGGGTCCCCTCCCCCCAACCTTCTCTGAGCCTTCGGGGTCCATGTGACCTGGCCATTTAGCCCATGGTGTGCAAAAAAGTGCCGCTCAGAGGTAAAACAACGCAACCCAACAACATTGAAATTTTATTTACAAAAATGGATTATCGAAAAACGAAACGAACATTTTTTTTATTTGGATAAATAGAACAACGATTTTTAAGGTAAAACCCAGTTGGCTTTATTTATAGGCGTATTGACCCTTGTGATATATAAAATTTGAAAGACCAGCTTTAAAAATGACAGAGACAAAAGATGTGACCTTATAAAAAAATGCATAACAACCAAGTCAACAAATTACTCATGAGTTGTTGCTCAACAGAATTTTTCGAGCATTGTCCTGAGAAACAACAATAGCTAGTTCCAATGTCAACTGAGACGATCCCCTGTGTTAAGGCGTCAAAGGAATGGCTGTAGTAAAACCAAGCATTATCCCAAAGCCAATTTTCTTTTTTTTTGTTCATGGGGATGGTCTGTGGAATGCACATCTCTCAGGAGGGTGGGATGGAAACGATGGTGGTGGGTGTAATCCTTGAAGACTGCAATTTCTGACTGGTAAAAATAGATCAAAGAGCAATCCAAGTTTTTTTTTTTGATATGGTTATTATAGAGAGTTGGGATGGAAAACTACTGGATGGAACAATTTCCTTCTAGTTGATGTTATTTACAGCCATCTCGGTCAGCTTAGAACGTTTGGGTGTGGGTTTAGAATGGAATGCGAGGTTTGAAACATCTCTAACTAGAGGTCTGGTGACCAAAAAAATGTAGGGCGGTTCATTTTATTTTTTTTGGAAAGATTCATATTTTGAAGCATTTGGAGAGCTTTTATTATCTTAGCAATCTGCTGGTATTACTTAGAAATTAGATTGAAAAAAAAAAAGAGGTTATGGATCATCCACGTGTTATGACAAGAGTCAAAATTCTAAATTTGATATGGGGGCGGGGGTACTTAGTCGGTAGCGCGCCAGGCTCGTAATCTGTAGTTCCCAGGTCGAGTCCCAGCTGGGTCAGCGTTGAGATTTATCTCCGCAAAATTCCCCCCCCCCCTGCTCACGGTCAGTAGGGGACACCGATGGGCTTGGAAAGGCTGCCGTCCGTCGGATGGGACGTTAAGCCGTGGCCCCTTGTGTGGGAGAGCCATACCCTGTGCACGTTAAAGAATACGCTGGATGGCCTTGACGGGAGGCTACCATCTGTCTCCTAACAGCTGTTCCAGTGGGTTCCCTCCCCCAACCTTCTCTGAGCCTTCGGGGTCCATGTGACCTGGCCATTTAGCCCATGGTGTGCAAAAAAGTGCCGCTCAGAGGTAAAACAACCTAAAACAACCCTCTAAATTCCCATAACTCTGAGAATATGTTTTTTATTAAAAAAAATATCGCTGGGGACTGAGTTAAAAATTTCAAATAAATTTATCGAATCTGTATCTTTTTCCCCCCTCAGCAATGTTCGCTTAGTATTTAAAGAGCAGTATTACAAATATTAGAAGAGAATAGAATCGCTAAATGGCCAATGGCAAAAGGATCCCGAATGTTCGTAGTTGGGAAGAGGACCCACTTAACAGCTATTAAAAAACAGATGAAATTATGTGGTCAAAGTTGACCAGTGTGTTGTTTAACGCGCATAAGAGAAGTAGCTCTACTGAATATGGACCACGACTTAACGTCCCATTTGACGGACAGCAGCATTACCAAGCCCATCGGTGTCTCCTTTTTTCACCAAAGGTTGGTTGTTTTATTGGGTTCCGTTGTTTTACTTCTGAGGGACAGTTTTTTTCAGCACAATAGGCTAAATGAACAGTTCAGATGGACGCTAAGTGTTCAGGAAAGGTTGGCGGGAGGGGACATACTTAGACAGCTGTTAGAAGATAGATGATTGCTTCCCATCAAGGCTATCCAGCGTGTTCATTAACGTGCACGGGATATGGCTCTTCCCTTATATGGAGCCAAGGCTTAATGTCCCATCTCATGGGCTGCAGCATTTTCAAGCCTATTAGAACGGGATTCAGATTGGATTGTTTCACCTCTTTTTCGAGTGGCACTTTTTTTGCACATAATGGGGTAAGTGGCCAGGTCACAAGGACCCCGAAGGCTCAGAGAAGGTTGGGAATTGGATTGGATTGTTTTACCTCTGAGCGGCACTTTTTTGCACACCATGGGCTAAATGGCCAGGCCACAAGGACCCCGAAGGCTCAGAGAAGGTTGGGGGAGGGGACCCACTGGAAGAGCTGTTGGGAGACAGATGGTAGCCTCTCATCAAGGCCATCCAGCGTGTTCTTTAACGTGCACAGGGTGTGGCTCTCCTGCACACGGGGCCACGGCTTAACGTTCCATCCGACGGACGGCGGCCTTTCCAAGCGTATCGGTGTCCCCTACTGACCGTGGGCAGGGCGGGGAATTTTGCGGAGATAAATCTCAACGCTGACCCAGCTGGGACTCGAACCTGGGAACTACAGATTACGAGCCTGGCGCGCTACCGACTGAGCCACCCCCGCCCCGAAGGTTGGGAAAGGATACACAAGGAAACAGCTGTTAGGAGACAGATGATAGCCTCCCGTCAAGGCCATCCAGTGTGTTCCTTTTAACTTGCCCAGAGTAGGGCCTTCCCGCATCCGGGTGCCGAAAAGTGCCGGTCAAAGGTAACCACGGCATAATAACCCATCCGACAGACGGCTGTATTTCCACTTACAACTAGCAAAATCACAACGTTTTCGTTGGTTGAGTAACATTTGAAATAGTTTTTCAAATGATAGAACAAAATAAAAAATATTAAATACCCCCTCAAGCAGCTGCTTGCCACAGAGGTCTGACAGGAGTCTGTCAGTTTATATGCCACAGTAGGAGATCTGAGAGGATGGTAAGACCTCAGCAGAAAAACGACACACACATCCATAGCCTAAATCCGGCGCTCGAACCCAGGTCCCTTAGATCAGTACCCAAGCGTGCTAACCACTCGGCCACGGGACGGCTTATAGAACAAAAAGAGTGTTAAAAATCGCAGATATAGGACAATCTTTCTTCTGGGATAATACCATTTAGTTTTACTGCCGAATATAAAAACGCACAGGTCACACGAACTGCTTTAACGCTTGCGGCATCCATTTCAGAAAAGCTCTATGCACGCTATAAATAATTTAAACATTTATCTTTACGTTTATGAAAGATAAGGAAGAAATTTGCCATCTTTTTTCAAGTCATGATGTTGTCTCTGAATTAGCATGACGTTTATTGCGAAATGTTTTCCTGCTCCATTGTAATCATCTAAAGACATTGCACAAGAAAAAGTACTTTATGGTAACTTTATTTGTCGCTTCCGTAGAATCTCTGGAAGAAAGATGATCCAGGTTTTACATTCAACCGAGAAAAGTGGCGGGCCAAAAAAATAATAACGATGATCATAACATCTAATGAGATTTTTTCACGACAGGTCTGTTATTCCCAGCGATGTTGAAGAACCGGATTAATGTTGTCGTATGCATGCTTGGGTGTGCATTTCAGTTACTTTTTAGAACATAAACTTACTTAACCCTTTCACGATTAAGGGAAACATTTTTCCCCATTTTAAAATTGGTGATTGTCGTATTTAATTATAACCTTATCTGCATTTTTTATACAGAATGTCAAAATAGAACGTATGCCGAACGCAATTACGTAAACGGGAACGTTTAGAAAACGAAAACAGAGCTGTCAGGACGCATAATATATGTACTATGTGCAATGTCCATCTTTGCCTCACTACCAAAAGAAATTGCTTCGCAGAATATCATAATTAGCACATCATTTTGTATAGTAATTTTATTTCATAATTTTGTATTATTTTAGTTAACATTTTGTTCTAATAAACCAATAAATAAAAGACATTGCATAATAGGCCTAACTATAATTTGTGTTACCTTTATAGTCCATTGGGAAAAACATTTCCCATAAAATTTCAAAAAAACTACACATTGTTATGTATTTTTCTTATGATTTTTATTTATTTTACGTCTAAACAAACTACAATAAACAGTTACATACTAATATTTACTCTTAGAAACCTTATGGTCCTGAAAGGGTTAAGAGAGATGCAGACTCACGTGAATGACTAGCAGTCATTTGAAAAAGAATGACTTTAGAACAAGTGAGATATCACTCGCACGTTTGCTTCCTTATTATTTAAACCTCGTGTTTTATTATCTGAATTTCAGTGCTTTTTTTCTTAAGGAGCGTTTATGCACGTAATGATATTATTAATTTGCTTGGATTTGTGTATATGTTACCGCTAAAGTGCAGAAATCAGTTATTCTACAGATTATCTAGGTATTGTGCAGATTAATTAGGGTGATCCGTTAACGTGCGGAAAATTGTTTCATTTCTCAAATTACCTAGGTAATCTGCAAATTACCTGGATAATCTGCACATTACCTATTAGGCACTCGTTAAAGTGAAAATAAGATCTTTGCTGGAACAACAGGAACGTTTCTGTACGCTTAAATTAACCTAATGTTATTTATCTAGTGTCCGAGAGTAGAGTTGAAACCAGGGTCATCCCTCTGTCAACATGAATCAGTCGTCCGAATTATAAAAAAACGCCCCCAAAATGAGCAGGCCAATTGAGAACGAATCATTTTAGTGATTCGTTATCAAGAATGAATCACTTTACCGATTCGTTCTCACTTGGCCCCCGCTCATCCGGGGCGTTTTTTATAATGCGGACGAGTGAATCACGTGACACGAAGATTCATATTCAAAAGATTCACCACTATGAGAGAAACAAACTTTTGAACTTTAACGATACGGAAGCCGTTAATGTGCACATTACCTAGGTAAAATGCGGAAAACTCTTGATTCCGCACGTTAACGGGGCAAATCAGTTAATCTGCAGATTAGCTAGGTAATGTGCACATTAACGGCTTTCGAGCTTTAGCGGTAACATATATATATTTGCCCAAGGTAGTTGGGTTGGGTTGTTTTTCCTCTGAGCGGCACTTTTTTGCACACCATGGGCTAAATGGCCAGGTCACATGGACCCCGAAGGCTCAGAGAAGGTTGGGGGAGGGGACCCACTGGAACAGCTGTTGGGAGACAGATGGTAGCCTCCCGTCAAGGCCATCCAGCGTGTTCTTTAACGTGCACAAGGTATGGCTCTCCCACACACGGGGCCAGGCTTAACGTCCCATCCGATGGACGGCGGCCTTTCCAAGCCCAGCGGTGTCCCCTACTGACCGTGGGCAGGGCGGGGAATTTTGCGGAGATAAATCTCAACGCTGACCCAGCTGGGACTCGAACCTGGGAACTACAGATTACGAGCCTGGCGCGCTACCGACTGAGCCACCCCCGCCCCCAACGGCTTTCGAGCTTTAGCGGTAACATATATAGATTTGCCCAAGGTAGTGAATAGAGGTTTCTGTCTGTATGTGTGAGCCAGAGGAAGGGATTATGATGATCATGATGCCCAAAGCGTAAAGGTCTGCTCTGGTCATCCCAAATAAATTAAGCATAAAGCTCAGAAAGTATTAAAGAACAATATAGTTGCGATGTTAAGAAACCCATTATTTTGTTCTGTTTAGAAATAGAACTGGGTAGTTCTGCTCTTTCTGGTTTTTTTATTGTTGCTGGTACAGGAAAAAAGTCATCATTTTCGGGTCATTAGCGAATAATGCTTTTATGTATTCTTAAATCTTTGTTAGAATTATTTTATTTTTACAACAGGCGCTTTTGTTATATAATGTATTTTAAGTGTCCCGGTCTCAAGACTGCAAAACTCAAGAAATTATGGTGGGGGTTGAGGGAGTTGTTTATCTCTGAGCGGCACTTTTTGTTACTCAAGGTCAGTGGTTCTCAACCTTTTATGCTTCACGTACCCCCTGGAAATGTGTATGTAACTGGCGTACCCCTTGTATAGATAGATAAAACTATAGTTATAGTATAACAATGGGAATAAAATAAAACATATATATCAGTGGTTCTGAACCTTTTATGCTTCACGTACCCCCTGGAAATGTGTATGTAACTGACGTACCCCTTGTATAGATAGATAAAACTATAGTTATAGTATAACAATGGGAATAAAATAAAACATATATATCAGTGGTTCTGAACCTTTTATGCTTCACGTACCCCCTGGAAATGTGTATGTAACTGACGTACCCCTTGTATAGATAGATAAAACTATAGTTATAGTATAACAATGGGAATAAAATAAAACATATATATCAGTGGTTCTCAACCTTTTATGCTTCACGTACCCCCTGGAAATGTGTATGTAACTGACGTACCCCTTGTATAGATAGATAAAACTATAGTTATAGTATAACAATGGGAATAAAATAAAACATATATATCAGTGGTTCTCAACCTTTTATGCTTCACGTACCCCCTGGAAATGTGTATGTAACTGGCGTACCCCTTGTATAGATAGATAAAACTATAGTTATAGTATAACAATGGGAATAAAATAAAACATATATATCAGTGGTTCTGAACCTTTTATGCTTCACGTACCCCCTGGAAATGTGTATGTAACTGACGTACCCCTTGTATAGATAGATAAAACTATAGTTATAGTATAACAATGGGAATAAAATAAAACATATATATCAGTGGTTCTGAACCTTTTATGCTTCACGTACCCCCTGGAAATGTGTATGTAACTGGCGTACCCCTTGTATAGATAGATAAAACTATAGTTATAGTATAACAATGGGAATAAAATAAAACATATATATCAGTGGTTCTGAACCTTTTATGCTTCACGTACCCCCTGGAAATGTGTATGTAACTGACGTACCCCTTGTATAGATAGATAAAACTATAGTTATAGTATAACAATGGGAATAAAATAAAACATATATATCAGTGGTTCTGAACCTTTTATGCTTCACGTACCCCCTGGAAATGTGTATGTAACTGACGTACCCCTTGTATAGATAGATAAAACTATAGTTATAGTATAACAATGGGAATAAAATAAAACATATATATCAGTGGTTCTCAACCTTTTATGCTTCACGTACCCCCTGGAAATGTGTATGTAACTGACGTACCCCTTGTATAGATAGATAAAACTATAGTTATAGTATAACAATGGGAATAAAATAAAACATATATATCAGTGGTTCTCAACCTTTTATGCTTCACGTACCCCCTGGAAATGTGTATGTAACTGGCGTACCCCTTGTATAGATAGATAAAACTATAGTTATAGTATAACAATGGGAATAAAATAAAACATATATATCAGTGGTTCTGAACCTTTTATGCTTCACGTACCCCCTGGAAATGTGTATGTAACTGACGTACCCCTT
This sequence comes from Ryuthela nishihirai, assembly GCA_038380435.1. Taxonomy (NCBI): domain Eukaryota; kingdom Metazoa; phylum Arthropoda; class Arachnida; order Araneae; family Heptathelidae; genus Ryuthela; species Ryuthela nishihirai. The sequence goes on along the minus strand of JAWZYU010000300.1, from coordinate 158,103 downwards.
GTATAGATAGATAAAACTATAGTTATAGTATAACAATGGGAATAAAATAAAACATATATATCAGTGGTTCTGAACCTTTTATGCTTCACGTACCCCCTGGAAATGTGTATGTAACTGACGTACCCCTTGTATAGATAGATAAAACTATAGTTATAGTATAACAATGGGAATAAAATAAAACATATATATCAGTGGTTCTCAACCTTTTATGCTTCACGTACCCCCTGGAAATGTGTATGTAACTGACGTACCCCTTGTATAGATAGATAAAACTATAGTTATAGTATAACAATGGGAATAAAATAAAACATATATATCAGTGGTTCTCAACCTTTTATGCTTCACGTACCCCCTGGAAATGTGTATGTAACTGGCGTACCCCTTGTATAGATAGATAAAACTATAGTTATAGTATAACAATGGGAATAAAATAAAACATATATATCAGTGGTTCTGAACCTTTTATGCTTCACGTACCCCCTGGAAATGTGTATGTAACTGACGTACCCCTTGTATAGATAGATAAAACTATAGTTATAGTATAACAATGGGAATAAAATAAAACATATATATCAGTGGTTCTGAACCTTTTATGCTTCACGTACCCCCTGGAAATGTGTATGTAACTGGCGTACCCCTTGTATAGATAGATAAAACTATAGTTATAGTATAACAATGGGAATAAAATAAAACATATATATCAGTGGTTCTCAACCTTTTATGCTTCACGTACCCCCTGGAAATGTGTATGTAACTGGCGTACCCCTTGTATAGATAGATAAAACTATAGTTATAGTATAACAATGGGAATAAAATAAAACATATATATCAGTGTTTCTCAACCTTTTATGCTTCACGTACCCCCTGGAAATGTGTATGTAACTGGCGTACCCCTTGTATAGATAGATAAAACTATAGTTATAGTATAACAATGGGAATAAAATAAAACATATATATCAGTGGTTCTGAACCTTTTATGCTTCACGTACGCCCTGGAAATGTGTATGTAACTGACGTACCCCTTGTATAGATAGATAAAACTATAGTTATAGTATAACAATGGGAATAAAATAAAACATATATATCAGTGGTTCTGAACCTTTTATGCTTCACGTACCCCCTGGAAATGTGTATGTAACTGGCGTACCCCTTGTATAGATAGATAAAACTATAGTTATAGTATAACAATGGGAATAAAATAAAACATATATATCAGTGGTTCTCAACCTTTTATGCTTCACGTACCCCCTGGAAATGTGTATGTAACTGGCGTACCCCTTGTATAGATAGATAAAACTATAGTTATAGTATAACAATGGGAATAAAATAAAACATATATATCAGTGTTTCTCAACCTTTTATGCTTCACGTACCCCCTGGAAATGTGTATGTAACTGACGTACCCCTTGTATAGATAGATAAAACTATAGTTATAGTATAACAATGGGAATAAAATAAAACATATATATCAGTGGTTCTGAACCTTTTATGCTTCACGTACCCCCTGGAAATGTGTATGTAACTGGCGTACCCCTTGTATAGATAGATAAAACTATAGTTATAGTATAACAATGGGAATAAAATAAAACATATATATCAGTGGTTCTCAACCTTTTATGCTTCACGTACCCCCTGGAAATGTGTATGTAACTGGCGTACCCCTTGTATAGATAGATAAAACTATAGTTATAGTATAACAATGGGAATAAAATAAAACATATATATCAGTGTTTCTCAACCTTTTATGCTTCACGTACCCCCTGGAAATGTGTATGTAACTGGCGTACCCCTTGTATAGATAGATAAAATTATAGTTATAGTATAACAATGGGAATAAAATAAAACATATATATCAGTGGTTCTCAACCTTTTATGCTTCACGTACCCCCTGGAAATGTGTATGTAACTGGCGTACCCCTTGTATAGATAGATAAAACTATAGTTATAGTATAACAATGGGAATAAAATAAAACATATATATCAGTGGTTCTCAACCTTTTATGCTTCACGTATCCCCTGGAAATGTGTATGTAACTGGCGTACCCCTTGTATAGATAGATAAAACTATAGTTATAGTATAACAATGGGAATAAAATAAAACATATATATCAGTGGTTCTGAACCTTTTATGCTTCACGTACCCCCTGGAAATGTGTATGTAACTGACGTACCCCTTGTATAGATAGATAAAACTATAGTTATAGTATAACAATGGGAATAAAATAAAACATATATATCAGTGGTTCTGAACCTTTTATGCTTCACGTACCCCCTGGAAATGTGTATGTAACTGGCGTACCCCTTGTATAGATAGATAAAACTATAGTTATAGTATAACAATGGGAATAAAATAAAACATATATATCAGTGGTTCTCAACCTTTTATGCTTCACGTACCCCCTGGAAATGTGTATGTAACTGGCGTACCCCTTGTATAGATAGATAAAACTATAGTTATAGTATAACAATGGGAATAAAATAAAACATATATATCAGTGGTTCTCAACCTTTTATGCTTCACGTATCCCCTGGAAATGTGTATGTAACTGGCGTACCCCTTGTATAGATAGATAAAACTATAGTTATAGTATAAAAATGGGAATAAAATAAAACATATATATCAGTGGTTCTCAACCTTTTATGCTTCACGTACCCCCTGGAAATGTTTATGTAACTGGCGTACCCATTGTATAGATAGATAAAACTATAGTTATAGTATAAAAATGGGAATAAAATAAAACATATATATCAGTGGTTCTCAACCTTTTATGCTTCACGTACCCCCTGAAAATGTTTATGTAACTGGCGTACCCCTTGTATAGATAGATAAAACTATAGTTATAGTATAACAATGGGAATAAAATAAAACATATATATCAGTGGTTCTCAACCTTTTATGCTTCACGTACCCCCTGGAAATGTGTATGTAACTGGCGTACCCCTTGTATAGATAGATAAAACTATAGTTATAGTATAACAATGGGAATAAAATAAAACTTATATATCAGTGGTTCTCAACCTTTTATGCTTCACGTACCCCCTGGAAATGTGTATGTAACTGGCGTACCCCTTGTATAGATAGATAAAACTATAGTTATAGTATAACAATGGGAATAAAATAAAACATATATATCAGTGGTTCTGAACCTTTTATGCTTCACGTACCCCCTGGAAATGTGTATGTAACTGGCGTACCCCTTGTATAGATAGATAAAACTATAGTTATAGTATAACAATGGGAATAAAATAAAACATATATATCAGTGGTTCTCAACCTTTTATGCTTCACGTATCCCCTGGAAATGTGTATGTAACTGGCGTACCCCTTGTATAGATAGATAAAACTATAGTTATAGTATAAAAATGGGAATAAAATAAAACATATATATCAGTGGTTCTCAACCTTTTATGCTTCACGTACCCCCTGGAAATGTTTATGTAACTGGCGTACCCCTTGTATAGATAGATAAAACTATAGTTATAGTATAAAAATGGGAATAAAATAAAACATATATATCAGTGGTTCTCAACCTTTTATGCTTCACGTACCCCCTGAAAATGTTTATGTAACTGGCGTACCCCTTGTATAGATAGATAAAACTATAGTTATAGTATAACAATGGGAATAAAATAAAACATATATATCAGTGGTTCTCAACCTTTTATGCTTCACGTATCCCCTGGAAATGTGTATGTACCTGGCGTACCCCTTGTATAGATAGATAAAACTATAGTTATAGTATAACAATGGGAATAAAATAAAACATATATCAGTGGTTCTCAATCTTTTATGCTTCACGTACCCCCTGGAAATGTGTATGTAACTGGCGTACCCCTTGTATAGATAGATAAAACTATAGTTATAGTATAACAATGGGAATAAAATAAAACATATATATCAGTGGTTCTCAACCTTTTACGCTTCACGTACCCCCTGGAAATGTGTATGTAACTGGTATACCCCTTCTATAGATAGATAAAACTATAGTTATAGTATAACAATGGGAATAAAATAAAACATATATATCAGTGGTTCTCAACCTTTTACGCTTCACGTACCCCCTGGAAATGTGTATGTAACTGGCGTACCCCTTGTATAGATAGATAAAACTATAGTTATAGTATAACAATGGGAATAAAATAAAACATATATCAGTGGTTCTCAATCTTTTATGCTTCACGTACCCCCTGGAAATGTGTATGTAACTGGCGTACCCCTTGTATAGATAGATAAAACTATAGTTATAGTATAACAATGGGAATAAAATAAAACATATATCAGTGGTTCTCAACCTTTTATGCTTCACGTACCCCCTGGAAATGTGTATGTAACTGGCGTACCCCTTGTATAGATACATAAAACTATAGTTATAGTATAACAATGGGAATAAAATAAAACATATATCAGTGGTTCTCAATCTTTTATGCTTCACGTACCCCCTGGAAATGTGTATGTAACTGGCGTACCCCTTGTATAGATAGATAAAACTATAGTTATAGTATAACAATGGGAATAAAATAAAACATATATCAGTGGTTCTCAATCTTTTATGCTTCACGTACCCCCTGGAAATGTGTATGTAACTGGCGTACCCCTTGTATAGATAGATAAAACTATAGTTATAGTATAACAATGGGAATAAAATAAAACATATATATCAGTGGTTCTCAACCTTTTATGCTTCACGTACCCCCTGGAAATGTGTATGTAACTGGCGTACCCCTTGTATAGATAGATAAAACTATAGTTATAGTATAACAATGGGAATAAAATAAAACATATATCAGTGGTTCTCAATCTTTTATGCTTCACGTACCCCCTGGAAATGTGTATGTAACTGGCGTACCCCTTGTATAGATAGATAAAACTATAGTTATAGTATAACAATGGGAATAAAATAAAACATATATCAGTGGTTCTCAACCTTTTATGCTTCACGTACCCCCTGGAAATGTGTATGTAACTGGCGTACCCCTTGTATAGATAGATAAAACTATAGTTATAGTATAACAATGGGAATAAAATAAAACATATATATCAGTGGTTCTCAACCTTTTATGCTTCACGTACCCCCTGGAAATGTGTATGTAACTGGCGTACCCCTTGTATAGATAGATAAAACTATAGTTATAGTATAACAATGGGAATAAAATAAAACATATATATCAGTGGTTCTCAACCTTTTATGCTTCACGTACCCCCTGGAAATGTGTATGTAACTGGCGTACCCCTTGTATAGATAGATAAAACTATAGTTATAGTATAACAATGGGAATAAAATAAAACATATATCAGTGGTTCTCAATCTTTTATGCTTCACGTACCCCCTGGAAATGTGTATGTAACTGGCGTACCCCTTGTATAGATAGATAAAACTATAGTTATAGTATAACAATGGGAATAAAATAAAACATATATCAGTGGTTCTCAACCTTTTATGCTTCACGTACCCCCTGGAAATGTGTATGTAACTGGCGTACCCCTTGTATAGATAGATAAAACTATAGTTATAGTATAACAATGGGAATAAAATAAAACATATATCAGTGGTTCTCAATCTTTTATGCTTCACGTACCCCCTGGAAATGTGTATGTAACTGGCGTACCCCTTGTATAGATAAATAAAACTATAGTTATAGTATAACAATGGGAATAAAATAAAACATATATATCAGTGGTTCTCAACCTTTTATGCTTCACGTACCCTCTGGAAATGAGTATGTAACTGGCGTACCCCTTGTATAGATAGATAAAACTATAGTTATAGTATAACAATGGGAATAAAATAAAACATACATATCAGTGGTTCTCAACCTTTTATGCTTCACGTACCCCCTGGAAATGTGTATGTAACTGGCGTACCCCTTGTATAGATAGATAAAACTATAGTTATAGTATAACAATGGGAATAAAATAAAACATATATCAGTGGTTCTCAACCTTTTATGCTTCACGTACCCCCTGGAAATGTGTTTGTAACTGGCGTACCCCTTGTATAGATAGATAAAACTATAGTTATAGTATAACAATGGGAATAAAATAAAACATATATATCAGTGTTTCTCAACCTTTTATGCTTCACGTACCCCCTGGAAATGTGTATGTAACTGGCGTACCCCTTGTATAGATAGATAAAACTATAGTTATAGTATAACAATGGGAATAAAATAAAACATATATATCAGTGGTTCTCAACCTTTTATGCTTCACGTACCCCCTGGAAATGTGTATGTAACTGGCGTACCCCTTGTATAGATAGATAAAACTATAGTTATAGTATAACAATGGGAATAAAATAAAACATATATATCAGTGGTTCTCAACCTTTTATGCTTCACGTACCCCCTGGAAATGTGTATGTAACTGGCGTACCCCTTGTATAGATAGATAAAACTATAGTTATAGTATAACAATGGGAATAAAATAAAACATATATCAGTGGTTCTCAATCTTTTATGCTTCACGTACCCCCTGGAAATGTGTATGTAACTGGCGTACCCCTTGTATAGATAGATAAAACTATAGTTATAGTATAACAATGGGAATAAAATAAAACATATATATCAGTGGTTCTCAACCTTTTATGCTTCACGTACCCCCTGGAAATGTGTATGTAACTGGCGTACCCCTTGTATAGATAGATAAAACTATAGTTATAGTATAACAATGGGAATAAAATAAAACATATATATCAGTGGTTCTCAACCTTTTATGCTTCACGTACCCCCTGGAAATATGTATGTAACTGACGTACCCCTTGTATAGATAGATAAAACTATAGTTATAGTATAACAATCGGAATAAAATAAAACATATATATCAGTGGTTCTCAACCTTTTATGCTTCACGTACCCCCTGGAAATGTGTATGTAACTGGCGTACCCCTTGTATAAATAGATAAACTATAGTTATAGTATAACAATGGGAATAAAATAAAACATATATATCAGTGGTTCTCAACCTTTTATGCTTCACGTACCCCCTGGAAATGTGTATGTAACTGGCGTACCCCTTGTATAGATAGATAAAACTATAGTTATAGTATAACAATGGGAATAAAATAAAACATATATATCAGTGGTTCTCAACCTTTTATGCTTCACGTATCCCCTGGAAATGTGTATGTACCTGGCGTACCCCTTGTATAGATAGATAAAACTATAGTTATAGTATAACAATGGGAATAAAATAAAACATATATATCAGTGGTTCTCAACCTTTTATGCTTCACGTACCCCCTGGAAATGTGTATGTAACTGGCGTACCCCTTGTATAGATAGATAAAACTATAGTTATAGTATAACAATGGGAATAAAATAAAACATATATATCAGTGGTTCTCAACCTTTTATGCTTCACGTACCCCCTGGAAATGTGTATGTACCTGGCGTACCCCTTGTATAGATAGATAAAACTATAGTTATAGTATAACAATGGGAATAAAATAAAACATATATAAATACACATTAAATTTTGTATTCATAAATTACATATATGGATAAATACAAAAAATTGCAAACAATTTAACAAATCATAAAATTATGAACATTTTACTGGGTTTAACGCGCTTGGCTACTGATCTAAGGGACCTGGGTTCGATCCCCGGGTAAGGCATGGATGTGTGTGTTGTTTTTCTGCTGAGGTCCTGCAATCCTCTCAGATCTACTGTGGCATATAAACTGATAGGCTCCTGTCAGACCTCTGTGGCAAGCAGCTGCTTGAGGGGGTATTTATTATTTTGTATTTGCTTCGGCAGTACATATACTAAAATTGGAACGATACAGAGAAGATTAGCATGGCCCCTGCGCAAGGATGACACGCAAAATCGTGAAGCGTTTCACATTTTTTTAGTCGTCCCGTGGCCGAGTGGTTAGCACGCTTGGCTACTGATCTACGGGACCTGGGTTCGATCCCCGGATAAGACATGGATGTATGTGTCGTTTTTCTGCTGAGGGCCTGCCATCCTCTTAGACCTTCTACTCTGGCATATAAACTGGCAGGCTCCTGTCAGACCTCTGTGGCAAGCAGCTGCTTGAGGGGGTATTTATTTATTTTTTAATCAGTGAAATGGTTGCGCTTGTTTACGCTTGCACAGTTCATCAATGGTTGGGGTTATCTTGCGAAGGGAGAGTCGCAAGTCATCTTCAACATCCAGCCTGTTCCTATATTTTTTAAGCAGTTAAAGATGAAAAATCAGTAGCAGTAATGCGAACTTAGCGACTTTGTTACTAGATCTAGCGACTTTTGAGTTCTCACGGGGTACCCGAAAAAATTTTACCGCGTACCCCACGTTGAGAACCTCTACTCAAGAGGTTTAAATGACCAGGTCAGAAAAACCCCAAAGATCAGAAAAGGTTAGAGAGAAAGCGGATCCACTAGATGGCTATTACGAGACAGATGATAAGCTCCTGTGAAGGCCATCCAGTATGTAGAGGTGTCAAAATGGATTTGCTCTGCAAAGGTTCAAGGAGTTGGGTTACGCTGTTTTACTTCTGAGCGGCGCTTTTTTGCACACCATGGGCTAAATGGCCAGGTCACATGGACCCCGAAGGCTCAGAGAAGGTTGGGAGAGGGGACCCACTGGAACAGCTGTTGGGAGACAGATGGTAGCCTCTCGTCAAGGCCATCCAGCGTGTTCTTTAACGTTGGGTTGTTTTACCTCTGAGCGGCACTTTTTTGCACACCATGGGCTAAATGGCCAGGTCACATGGCCCCCGAAGGCTCAGAGAAGGTTGGGGGAGGGGACCCACTGAAACAGCTGTTGGGAGACAGATGGTGGCCTCCCGTCAAGGCCATCCAGCGTATTCTTTAACGTGCACAGGGTATGGCTCTTCCTCACACGGAGCCACGGTTTAACGTCCCATCCGACGGACGGCGGCCTTTGCAAGCCCATCGGTGTCCCCTATAGACCGTGGGCAGGGCGGGGAATTTTGCGGAAATAAATCTCAACCCTGACCCAGCTGGGACTCGAACCTGGGAACTACAGATTACGGGCCTGACGCGCTACCGACTGAGCCACCTTGCCCCTCAGAAGTGAAGGGTGAACAGATGGCTGGCTGGAAAAATTCATGAATGGAAAAGGTATGAATAAACAAATGAATGGATTAAAAAATGAAAAAAAAATTTAGAAAAGACTTAAATGAATAAAATAGAATAAACACAGATGGATAAGATTTAAAAAAGACGAAAGGAAAAAAATTGAACAAATTTTGACCTTTGGGGGGTAAAACAGTAATTTACGACTCTATTAGTAGGGTTGGGTTGTTTTACCTCTGAGCGGCACTTTTTTGCATACAATGGGCTAAATGGCTAGGTCACATGGACTCCGAAGGCTCAGAGAAGGTTGGGGGAGGGGACCCACTGGAACAGCTGTTGGGAGACAGATGGTAGCCTCCCATCAAGGCCATCCAGCGTGTTCTTTAACGTGTACAGGGTATGGCTCTCCCGCACACTGAGCCACGGCTTAACGTCCCATCCGACGAACGGCGGTCTTTCCAACCCAGCGGTGTCCCCTACTGACCGTGGGCAGGGCGTGGAATTTTGCAGAGATAAATCTCAACGCTGACCCAGCTGGGACTCGAACCTGGAGACTACAGATTACGAGCCTTACGCGCTACCGACTGAGCCACCCCTGCCCCTATTAGTAGGGTTAGGGGTATGTAAAGTTAGAAGAAACCAACTAATTATTTGACCTATTACATGAAGTTAGATGATGCTTTTACTTGTTTATATGTTATTAGTATTTCAGAGTGAGAAAAAATGTAAGAAAAAAACTAACAAAAATGATCCAGAAGTCAATAACAGCACGAAGAAACGCAAACAAACAAACCAAAAAAAAGATAATGATTCTGATACAAATCGGACTGCTCTACTTTAACAAATTGCACGTGCGATTTCCCGTTTCCTTCGTAATGGGATTTTCACGAGTTTTGATACAAGTGGAGGAGGAAATGGAGAAAACGAATCTAATTCCGTCTCGTACCCAGTAACCCGAGTCGTGATTGTTATCACTCCAATCTGCAGTCTCTTTTCACCTGTTGGGACTTGGACCCGGCAGAAAATGAACTTTTGACAGAATAATTTAAGGCAATCTTAATTTCGAGTTGGGTTGTTTTACCTCTGAGCGGCACTTTTTTGCACACCATGGGCTAAATGGCCAGGTCACATGGACCCCGAAGGCTCAGAGAAGGTTGGGGGAGGGGACGCACTGGAACAGCTGTTGGGAGACAGATGGTAGCCTCCCGTCAAGGCCATCCAGCGTGTTCTTTAACGTGCACGGGTATGGCTCTCCCGTACACGGGGCCACGGCTTAACGTCCCATACGACGGACGGAGGCCTTATCCAAGCCCATCGGTGTCCCCTACTGACCGCGGGCAGGGCGGGGAATTTCGCGGAGATAAATCTCAACGCTGACCCAGCTGGGACTCGAACCTGGGAACTACAGACTACGAGCCTGACGCGCTACCGACTGAGCCACCCCGCCCCCGACAGAAAATGAACTTTTGACAGAATAATTTAAGGTACTCGTAATCGTCCGTCGGATGGGACGTTAAGCCGTGGCCCCGTGTGCGGGAGAGCCATACCCTGTGCACGTTAAAGAACACGCTGGATGGCCTTGACGGGAGGCTACCATCTGTCTCCCAACAGCTGTTCCAGTGGGTCCCCTCCCCCAACCTTCTCTGAGCCTTCGGGGTCCATGTGACCTGGCCATTTAGCCCACGGTGTGCAAAAAAGTGCCGCTCAGAGGTAAAACAACCCAAACCCAAGGTACTCGTAATTTCGATCCTGCAGACATGGAAAAAGAAATCAAACACTCGCACATGAAAAAAAAACGGACCTTAAACTCAATTAAATCGACTTAGTTTCACCTGGCTATCCGAATTAAACTAACAAACCAATTGTTTTGTTGTAGCTTGTATTGTTGTTGCTTTATTTTTTTGTAGACAAGTTCTTTGTTTTTGAAGAGACATTAAGTTGAGATTCTAACTTCATCCCAACCAACCTTTCGTAGTCGCGAAAAAAACAAAACGAGAATGGGATTACAAAGGAAAAGACCGTGAAGATGTAACAAAAGAATGGGGGTGAGGGGAAGTAATTGCGAGTGAACAATTGTTATGAGCTACTCGTGATATTTGTTCTTTCTTAACGCCGACAATGACCTATTGTTGTTAGTCAAAGAACTTCCCACATTTTTGTCTAAACAAAATGCGAATTTAAACACAGACACAGAAAAAAAAGGATTTTTTTGTAAAAACTTTTTCCATCGGGACGTCTTCATGTAGCACATGCTCTTTTATATGATCCCTGCACCTTGCATGAAACCAACCAGTTCCTACGGAGGCTGTAACCATGGCAACCAACCCACGAAATACCCGAGGGGGGTTAAATTTCGCCTGGAAGTGGACTCATTGTCTGCAAGAGCTGTCGGAGGGGCGGGGGTGGCTTAGACGGTAGCGCGCCAGGCTCGTAATCTGTAGTTTCCAGGTTCGAGTCCCAGCTGGGTCAGCGTTGAGATTTATCTCCGCGAAATTCCCCGCCCTGCCCACGGTCAGTAGGGGACACCGATGGGCTTGGAAAGGCCGCCGTCCGTCGGATGGGACGTTAAGCCGTGGCTCAGTGTGCGGGAGAGCCATACCCCGTGCACGTTAAAGAACACGCTGGATGGCCTTGACGGGAGGCTACCATCTGTCTCCCAACAGCTGTTCCAGTGGGTTCCCTCCCCCAACCTTCTCTGAGCCTTCGGGGTCCATGTGACCTGGCCATTTAGCCCATGGTGTGCAAAAAAGTGCCGCTCAGAGGTAAAACAACCCAACCCAACCAGTTCCTACGGAGTCTGTAACCATGGCAACCAACCCACGAAATACCCGAGGGCGGTTAAATTTCGCCTGGAAGGGGACTCATTGTCTGCAAGAGCTGTCGACTAATCGAGGGGGCATCATCAAAAGCATCAACCATTAATCAGCCGGGAAAAATCAGCTGTTCCTTGTTAATTCCTAGACGGTCCCAAAGCCTTAGGGTTAGTTATCAAAATAATGTTTAGAGTATCACAGTACAAGTTTTTTTTTCATACTCACCGTGATATTGACCTTCCTTCTAACTCACCCCAACGGCAATCCCTCCTTACCTTTGCGGCATCGGTCGCTGGGTCATGGGGTGGTGATGGTAAAGGAATCAGCGTACGCACTAGGGCTTTGGGTTAGGGATTAGAAGGTGAGTTCAATGAACTTGGGGGGGTCTTTCCCAATGTTAATGACGCGAAGGAAAGGTCCGCTTTTTAGCGTCGTCGTTTTCGGCAAGGTCGACAATTGCAGACGGTTGACCTCATCGGCGTTGTGCGTCGGGTTCTGTGAAGGATGACTGGATGCTAATGAGGATGACTGGATGCTAATAAGTGACGGCGAAATTGCAGAAGAATGGGGTGGTAGTAAAAATAGCGCGTGCCCGAAAACTTGACAGAGTGCAAAAAAACAAACGTTAAGCAACTTAAACGTTTCGAAGGTAATCGTTTCTATTCGGGTGAAGTGGTCGTCGGTCCTGAATTATTCATGACGCATGAACTCAACGTGCTTGTAGGTGGTATGATGACGTCACTTTCAGCCAGTGTCGATAGTAAAAAAGGATTTGAAGTTTTTGGATGTTGACTGATTTTTGTTGAAGGTTTGTCTGGGTTTATGATTTTGGGTTGTTTTGTGGCACGTTTTTGTACACAATGGGCTAAATGGCCAGGTTACAAGGATCTCAGTGGTTCAGAGAAGGTTGGGGACGATGGCGGGAAGGAAGGTTGGACGGTGGCCAGTCGGTAGCGCGAAAGGCTCGTAATCTGTAGTTCCCAGGTTCGAGTCCCAGCTGGGTCAGCGTTCAGCTTTATCTCCGCAAAATTCCCCGCCCTGCCCACGGTCAGTAGGGGACACCGATGGGCTTGGAAAGGCCGCCGTCCTTCGGATGGGACGTTAAGCCGTGGCCCCTTGTGCGGGAGAGCCATACCCTGTGCACGTTAAAGAACACGCTGGATGGACTTGACGGGAGGCTACCATCTGTCTCCCAACAGCCATTCCAGTGGGTTCACTCTCCCAACCTTCTCTGAGCCTTCGGGGTCCATGTGACCTGGCCATTTAGCCCATGGTGTGCAAAAAAGTGCCGCTCAGAGGTAAAACAACCCAACCCTAAAATTTCAGATGTGGAAGTATATATTATTTTTAATGTTCTCTTCAATAAAAATAAACATGAAAGTGAGATGATGAAAATATAATTCTTGCATCAGTCTACAATGATGACTGTGTAACGCTCATATGAACAGTGTTTGCATAACAGATTATATATTAAAAAAATTTTCGAGGCGCAGTAAAATATGAGGTCCCTCTTCCTGCCAGGCACTAAGCTGTAGCTTAGATAGCATGTGCGTAAATCCGGCTAGGCTTGAAATAAAAACGTGAAATGAGAAAAAAAAAGTGTAAATATCTAAACTGGGATTCGAACCAGATTATTTTGTGCTTTAATCCAACGCTATAACGCAGAATTATGGAGGTGAAAAGTCCAACATTTCGTACCTTGTAAAAATATGATATTTAAATTTTCTTCTGGCGTTAGATATGAATAAAATTCAGTTAAAAGACATTTGTCTACATTTCTCCATTTCGGAGGAGCAGGAGTGGCTCAGTCGGTAGTGCGCCAGGATTCTAATCTGCAGTTCCCAGATTCGAGTCCCAGCTTAGCCAGTGTTGAGATTTATCTCCACAAAACTCCTCGCCGCAGCCTTCGGCCAGTAGGGGTCATCGATGTACTTGGAAAGGCCGCAGCCCGTCGGATGTGACGTTAAGGCGTGGCATCCGCGTGCTGGAGAGCCATACCCTGTGCACGTTAAAGAACATGCTGGCTGGCCTTGAAGAGGTTGGGTTGTTTTACCTTTGAGCGACACTTTTTTGCATACCATTGGGCTAAATGGCCAGGTCACAAGGACCCTGAAGACTCAGAGAAGGTTGGGGGAGGGTATCCACTGAAACAGCTGTTGGGAGACAGATGGTCGTCTCCCGACAAAGAAATCCAGCGTGTTCTTTAACGTGCACAGGGTATGGGTCTCCCGTAAAGGGGCCACGGCTTAACGTCCCATCCGACGGACGGCGGCCTTTTCAAGCCTATCGGTGTCCCCTACTGACCGTGGGCAGGGCGGGGTGTTTTGCGGAGATAAATCTGAACGCTGATCCCGCTGGGACTCGAACCTGGGAACTGCAGATTACGAGCCTGGCGCACTACCGACTGAGCCACCACCGCCCCAGGCCTTGAAGAGAGGTTACTATCTGTCTCCTAACAGCTGTCCAGTGGATTTCCTCTCCTCAACCTTCTCTGAACCCTCGGGGTCCTTTGTGACCTGATCATTTAACCCATTATGTGCAAAAAAAAGTGCCGCTCAGAGGTAAAATTACCTAACCTATTTCAGAAAATTTTTTTGGGTTAAGCAAAAGAATGCTAAGAAAAAAACAATTTTTTTTTTTAATTATTCTGATTCAACTCATTTTCAAGACTCCGTCAATTACGAATGACACGTGTGCACATTATTATAATTATTCAAGTTTGATAACAATAAGCGAGGTTTTTAAGATCCGGTTTCCAACAATAGTAAGCCTTCTCCGTTTTCAACGATGAGGCGGACCTTTGTTGTGCACTGTCAAGTTTAATAAAACTCGTTGTCATGGGAACGTAGATGTAATTTCTTTCGAGAAGGAAACATTTAGTTGGGGGGGGGGGATCTTGGGAGCTTTTTGAAGGTCTTTGCATTTTGAGATTTAAAAATAAAGAGATGTTGGCGGGGGAATGCTGGCGAAGGTGCTTGGATTTCGACGCTGTGCAAGCCTTGACCACTGCGAATGCCAGAGCTGTTAGGTGTGTGTGTGTGGGGGGGGGGGGAATGGAGTTATCTTACCCCTAAATGGGTTGGGTTGTTTTACCTCTGAGCGGCACTGTTTTGCACACCATGGGCTAAATGGCCAGGTCACATGGACCCCGAAGGCTCAGAGAAGGTTGGGGGAGGGGACCCACTGGAACAGCTGTTATGAGACAGATGGTAACCTCCCGTCAAGGCCATCTAGTGTGTTCTTTAACGTGCACAGGGTATGGCTCTCCCGCACACGGGGCCACGGCTTAACGTCCCATCCGACGGACGGCGGCCTTTCCACGCCCATCGGTGTCCCCTACTGACCGTGGGCAGGGCGGGGGAATTTTGCGGAGATAAATCTCAACGCTGACCCAGCTGGAACTCGAACCTGGGAACTACAGGTTACGAGCCTGGCGCGCTACCGACTGAGCCACCCGCGCCCCTCCCCTAAATGGAGCTTATTTTTTTTATCACATTGGGTTAAATGGCCAGGTCACAAGGATCCAAAGGGATGAGAGAAGATTGGGAGATTGGGAGCCCCCCCCTCGCCCCCCTCGAATCTGGGAAGTGCAGATTATGAGATTGGCGTACTATGGAATGAATTTAATTCCCACCCGCGCCCAGTTCAAACTCTGGTCTCTGCATTATCTCTAAGTGTGCTAACAACTTGGTTTGTATAAGTTCTTCATGTGATGATTAATTATATACACCATATAGATTGGCCGAGTTTTAACAAGATCGGGATGAACTTATTTTGATCCTTTTTCTTCATTTTACTCATTTTTAGGGGGCAAAATCTGTTATTAATATGAACTATCATAGGACAAAGGACCTAAATAATATATTGTAAAATGTGACATTATTTTTAATCAATCAATTTTCCTAAGGAGAACTTCTTAGCACCAATTTCTTAGTGCTATGTGCCCAAATGTTGAAGTGCTCACAATTACAAATTTAGCACAAAACCTTAATTGTCGTAGTGGTTAAGGGAGGTAGTTACTGTTCCAGCAAGGAGAACTTTGTGTGCTGTGTTAGCTCTAGCTGGGGCAGTGGTCAACAGTGACTTCTGTCTTAGTCTAACTTAGGCAGTGGTCAGCAGTAACTTCTGTCTTAGTCTAACTGAGGCAGTGGTCAGCAGTGACTTCTGTCTTAGTCTAACTTAGGCAGTGGTCAGCAGTTACTTCTGTCTTAGTCTAACTGAGGCAGTGGTCAGCAGTGATTTCGTTCTTAGTCTAACTGAGACAGTGGTCAGCAGTGACTTCTGTCTTAGTCTAACTTAGGCAGTGGTCAGCAGTGATTTCTGTCTTAGTCTAACTGAGGCAGTGGTCAGCAGTGCCTTCTGTCTTAGTCTAGCTGGGGCAGTGGTCAGCAGTGACTTCTGTCTTAGTCTAACTGAGGCAGTGGTCAGCAGTGACTTCTGTCAGTCTAACTGAGGCAGTGGTCAGCAGTGACTACTGTCTTAGTTTAACTGAGGCAGTGGTCAGCAGTGACTTCTGTCTTAGTTTAACTGAGGCAGTGGTCAGCAGTGACTTCTGTCTTAGTCTAACTGAGGCAGTGGTCAGCAGTGACTTCTGTCTTAGTCTGAGACAGTGGTCAGCAGTGACTTCTGTCTTAGTCTGAGACAGTGGTCAGCAGTGACTTCGGTCTTAGTCTGAGACAGTGGTCAGCAGTGACTTCGGTCTTAGTCTGAGACAGTGGTCAGCAGTGACTTCGGTCTTAGTCTGAGACAGTGGTCAGCAGTGACTTCGGTCTTAGTCTGAGACAGTGGTCAGCAGTGACTTCTGTCAGTCTAACTGAGGTAGTGGTCAACAGTGACTTCGGTCTTAGTCTAACTGAGGTAGTGGTCAACACTGACTTCGGTCTTAGTCTAACTGAGGCAGTGGTCAGCAGTGACTTCGGTCTTAGTACAGCATATCCTTGAATTAGAATGTCTGTAAAAGCTAGAAGTAGCTTTTAGGATTCTTCTCTGTCCTATATGTAGCAAATAAAATTTAAAAAAATTTAAATTAAAAAAAGTTATAACAGAAATGAAAGCTAAAAATAAAAAAATCCTTTTTTTTTTATTTTTTTATTGCATCTTAAATTGTCTGGTGGAATACGTAGAGAATATAAAAGAACTTGAAAAAACCAGATATGCACTATTTCAAACAACATTCATTTTATTTCGAAAAATTTATGAGGATCTTGAATGTTTAAAAGTTTTAGATAGGCAAAAAGAGTTACCCTTTCTTTTTTAATTAAGCGTTAAGAAACATCAACATATTACACGAGTTACACACAGTGCTGATTAAATTATACCCCCCCCCCCCCCTCCATTTCATGTTATGCCAGCGATTTTCGATTTTCAGCATTATTCACTTTATATTTAAAGAGTCATGGAAGTTTGAATATTTAACAGCAACATTTCAAGTCCTAAGCACATCGAGAAATATTGAATTATTTATACAAACGTTTTGAATAAGATACTATATTGTATAAAGTGTCCGGACACTTTCATGTTAAGTGAACGAATAGCCATATTCAAATCTACTTAACTTTGGAAATAAGCTTTTTACAGAAAATAGTCACTAGACATAAATTGAAGATCTCTGTCAAAGCTCTCTAAATCTCTATTTTCTATAATATTAATCTAATATTTAAAGTTATGGAAGCTATAATATTTAACAACAGATGTTATTACACACTACACTTCCAAAACATTTTCCCCCCAAATTGATGAAAACTTCAAAAATCCTTACACAAAATAAAAAAAAAATCCTTACACAAAATTCAAATATCGCATTTATATTGCGAACAACTTGTTATAACAGTTGTGATTTAACTTTTTCAAGTAAATTTTCAAAACTAGCAAAATGGGAATGGGATGTTAAGCCGTGGCCCCGTGTGCGGGAGAGCCATAACCTCTGCACGTTAAAAATACGTTGGATAGCCTTGATGGAAGGCTACCTTCTATCTCCCAACAGTTGTTCTAATGGGTCTCCTCCCACAACCTTCTCTGAACCTTTTGGATCCTTGTGACCTGGCCATTTAGCCCAGAGTGAGCCAGAGTGCCGCTCAGAGGTAAAACAACCCAACCCTTGTTTGCTAGAACAGTTGCTGGATCCCAAACTTCTATGCTAGTTTATATGCTTAGTTGAATCCAAGATCTAGTTTGTGGATATGTAAAAAGTAAGAGATCACGTTCCTATTAGAATTTGGGTTGTTGGGTTGTTTTACCTCTGAGCGGCACTTTTTTGCACACCATGGGCTAAATGGCCAGGTCACATGGACCCCGAAGGCTCAGAGAAGGTTGGGGGAGGGGACCCACTGGAACAGCTGTTGGGAGACAGATGGTAGCCTCCCGTCAAGGCCATCCAGCGTGTTCTTTAACGTGCACAGGGTATGGCTCTCCCGCACACGGGGCCACGGCTTAACGTCCCATCCGACGGACGGCGGCCTTTCCAAGCCCATCGGTGTCCCCTACCGACCGTGGGCAGGGCGGGGAAATTTTTGTGGAGATAAATCTTAACGCTGACCCAGCTGGGACTCGAACCTGGGAACTACAGATTACGAGCCTGGCGCGCTACCGACTGAGCCACCCCCGCCCCATTTAGAATTTGGAAAAGACTTCTTTTCTTACTTGAATAAAAGTTAAGTTCATGGATAAGCTTGGGAAAACCACATGTCAAAAAAAAAAATGTTCAAGAAAATAATCATCGGGATACTCGACTCACTGCACAAAGCACCAAAAAGCACGATTCACTGCACAAACCACCACACCCAAGAAAGAGGAAGCTGGTTTAGTGTATGCATTAAGGTACGCTAAATATAAACTTATAGATTCACCTACAGAAAAAAAACAAAGTCCTGAGAAAGCTTCATCTTCGAAAAAACAACAACAACAACAACAAAACAAACAAACCATGACAAACTTTAAATCGATTTATCTCGTCAGAGATTACCTGAAAGTACAAAAAAAAAAGAAAATTTCTCACCATAACCACCCACACAATCTATAAAACCAATTTTCCTATAAAGAAGATAACTCTTGGCAGTAGTAAATACCGGATAAGGACAATAGGTTGAAATAGATTGTAATCTGCTAATTCAGGAAACACTCTTATCTCTCGTTATTGTCTCTCTCTTTCTATCTTCAGACCCCACCCGCCATGAAGGGTCACGTGGGAACAGAACAAAACCCGTAACCGTGAAGAGTAGTAGAAGCGAAAGAAGCAGAACTCACTCTCAATAAACGCTCTCTTTTTTTGTATCGTGCGAAAAGATTTAAAACGAAAATAGCAACAGTGGATCGTTTCGGAGCGTTTGCAATTCACTGTTGAAAGCGAGCCGAAGATCTGTTACGCAATTGTCTTTATTCTGTGATTTATTACGACATTGAAACTATTGAGGACAACAGAAGAGTTGGAACAAACGGATCAGTGACCACTGTTGGCATCGAGAGATTTATTGTTGGATGGTGTTGTCTTCTTCTGTGTTGCATTTCCTCTTCTGAGGAGTGCAAGAAACTTGAGGATGAGATAGTGAAATACTGTTTAGACGCCTACGCTGAGTGATGTTCGTATAGGCCGCAATACGGAATGAGAAAGAAAGTTCGTATTTTCTTGCGTTATGTTTAGGTTGGGTTGTTTTACCTCTGAGCGGCACTTTTTTGCACACCATGGGCTAAATGGCCAGGTCACATGGACCCCGAAGGCTCAGAGAAGGTTGGGGGAGGGGACCCACTGGAACAGCTGTTGGGAGACAGATGGTAGCCTCCCGTCAAGGCCATCCAGCGTGTTCTTTAACGTGCACAGGGTATGGCTCTCCCGCACACGGGACCACGGCTTAACGTCCCATCCGACGGGCGGCGGCCTTTTCCAAGCCCATCGGTGTCCCCTACTGACCGTGGGCAGGGCGGGGAAATTTTGCGGAGATAAATCTCAACGCTGACCCAGCTGGGACTCGAACCTGGGAACTACAGATTACGAGCCTGGCGCGCTACCGACTGAGCCACCGCCGCCCCCCGGACCTCGAAGGCTCAGAGAAGGTTGGGGGAGGGGACCCACTGGAACAGCTGTTGGGAGACAGATGGTAGCCTCCCGTCAAGGCCATCCAGCGTGTTCTTTAACGTGCACAGGGTATGGCTCTCCCGCACACGGGGCCACGGCTTAACGTCCCATCCAACGAACGGCGGCCTTTCCAAGCCCATTGGTGTTCCCTACTGACCGTGGGCAGGGAGGAGAATTTTGCGGAGATAAATCTCAACGCTGACCCAGCTGGGACTCGAACCTGGGAACTACAGATTACGAGCCTGGCGCGCTACCGACTGAGCCACCCCCGCCCCGTTATGTTTAGGCCTTTTGGTTATGTATCTGGGGTAGAGAACGTGGTGAGAGTAAAGGGTGTTTTTTTTTTTCAGCAATACAAGAGATTATTCCAGACCTTGAACTTCGTTCTGACGATTGAAAGGTTTAATAACCGTCAGTTTTGTAACTATGTGTTATGGTTAAGACAAATGTACATTAGTCAGCAAGGCTGCATTGGTTCAGTCAGTTGGGTTGTTTTTATCTATAAGCGACCTTTATTTTTGTACACACTAAGCTAAATGGCCAGGTCACAAGGATCCCGAGGGTTCAGAGAAGTTTTGTGGGAGGGTAAGTGGAACTCAAGGTAAATTAAAATTCTAAAGGAAGTGTATCTAAATCAGGACTTTCAAATATTTTCGTGCAGTAGTTAAAAGATTAGCCGTCCCATGGCCGAGTGGTTAACACGCTTGGCTACTGATCTAAGGGATCTGGGTTCGAGCCCCGGGTAAGGCATGGTTGTGTGTGTTGTTTTTCTGCTGAGGTCCTGCCATCCTTACAGACCTTCTACTATGACATATAAACTGACAGGCTCCTGTCAGACCTCTGTCGCAAGCAGCTACTTGAGGGGGTATTTATTTATTTTTTTTATTTAGTTAAAAGATTAATGGTACCAGGTCACAAAGACCCCGAGGGGCCAGAGAAGATTAGGGAATAGACAGCTGTTAGTAGACAAACGCTTTCCAAGGCTGTTAAAAGTTTGAATGTTTAACCGCTTGGAAAGACGCTGTCCATCAGATCAAACGTTAAACCGTTGCCCCGTGTGCTGGAGAGCCATACCCTGTGCACGTTAAAGAACATGCTGGATGACCTGATGGGAGGCTGCCATCTGTATCCTAATAGCTCTCCAGAGGGATCCCTTTTCCCAATCTTCACTGACTCCTCGGGGTCCTTGTGACCTGGTCATTTAGCCCATTGTGTGCAAAAAAGTGACGCTCAGAGGTAAACAACCCAATTCAAATCCAGGTTAGAGTCAAATTGCAGAAAGGAAATATATTAGAGAGCTTTGAGATGAAAAGTAGCATTTTCCAACTTTTTCACCGGTAGAGGGCGCTATTAGGTCTATTGGGATTTTTGTGAAATGCTAATCGTAACATTTCGTCAATACCTATCCAAACTCAAGAGAAATTTATAATTATCTCCAAAAGCAAAAAAAAAAGTTCTATATCTACAGACAGTAGCTCGTTTTCCTCCTATTGAAAACGAGCTAAGAAAGAGAAGAATTTCCATGTTATGCAAATGAAACTGAAATTGGAAAATAACTCGGAAACTAAACTTTTTATAGTAATGTGACTCAAGATAAATTAAAATTCTAAGTGAAGTGTATTTAAATCAGGACTTTCAAACATTTTCGTTCAGTATTTAAAGCTTGGCTACTGATCTAAGGGACCTGGGTTCGAGCCCCGGTTAAGGCATGGCTGTCAGTGTCGTTTTTCTGCTGAGGGCCTGCCATCCTCTCAGACCTTCTACTATGGCATATAAATCTGACAGGCTCCTGTCAGACCTCTGTGGCAAGCAGGTGCTTGAAGAGGTATTTATTTATTATTTATTTATTTAAAGAGTAATGGAAGTTGGGAGTGTTTAACAGCAAAAGCTGAAATATTTAACAGCAAAAACCAAAAGTAATATTGAACGGGAAAAGTTGATATTCAAATAGCAAAAGCTAAAATTTAAATAAAATCAGGAATATTTAACAGCAAAAGATGAAAATATATAGCAGCAAAGATTTAAATATTCAATAACAAAAGTTGAATAATCAACAGGAAAATCTAGAATATCCAACAGCGAAAGTTGGGAAATCTAACAGCCAAAGCTGGAATATTTAACAGTACAAGTTGGAATAGCCAAGGTTCTGAATATCTAACAATAAAAGCTGGAATATTTAACAGTACAAGTTGGAATAGCCAAGGACAAAACCTTAATATCTAACAATAAAAGCTGGAATATATAACAGCCAAAGCTGGAATATTTAACAGTACAAGTTGGAATAGCCAAGGGCAAAATCTGAATATCTAACAATAAAAGATGGAATATTTAACAGTACAAGTTGGAATAGCCAAGGGCAAAACCTTAATATCTAACAATAAAAGCTGGAATATTTAACAGCCAAAGTTGGAATATTTAACAGTACAAGTTGGAATAGCCAAGGGCAAAATCTGAATATCTAACAATAAAAGATGGAATATTTAACAGTACAAGTTGGAATAGCCAAGGTTCTGAATATCTAACAATAAAAGCTGGAATATTTAACAGTACAAGTTGGAATAGCCAAGGGCAAAACCTTAATATCTAACAATAAAAGCTGGAATATTTAACAGCCAAAGTTGGAATATTTAACAATACAAGTTGGAATAGCCAAGGTTCTGAATATCTAACAATAAAAGCTGGAATATTTAACAGCCAAAGCTGGAATATTTAACAGTACAAGTTGGAATAGCCAAGGGCAAAAATCTGAATATCTAACAATAAAAGCTGGAATATTTAACAGTACAAGTTGGAATAGCCAAGGGCAAAATCTGAATATCTAACAATAAAAGCTGGAATATTTAACAGCCAAAGCTGGAATATTTAACAGCCAAAGCTGGAATATTTAACAGCCAAAGCTGGAATATTTAACAGTACAAGTTGGAATAGCCAAGGGCAAAATCTGAATATCTAACAATAAAAGGTGGAATATTTAACAGTACAAGTTGGAATAGCCAAGGTTCTGAATATCTAACAATAAAAGCTGGAATATTTAACAGCCAAAGCTGGAATATTTAACAGTACAAGTTGGAATAGCAAAGGGCAAAATCTGAATATCTAACAATAAAAGCTGGAATATTTAACAGTACAAGTTGGAATAGCCAAGGGCAAAATCTGAATATCTAACAATAAAAGCTGGAATATTTAACAGTACAAGTTGGAATAGCCAAGGGCAAAATCTGAATATCTAACAATAAAAGCTGGAATATTTAACAGTACAAGTTGGAATAGCCAAGGGCAAAATCTGAATATCTAACAATAAAAGATGGAATATTTAACAGTACAAGTTGGAATAGCCAAGGTTCTGAATATCTAACAATGAAAACTGGAATATTTAACAGCCAAAGCTGGAATATTTAACAGTACAAGTTGGAATAGCCAAGGGCAAAATCTTAATATCTAACAATAAAAGATGGAATATTTAACTGTACAAGTTGGAATAGCCAAGGTTCTGAATATCTAACAATAAAAGCTGGAATATTTAACAGCCAAAGTTGGAATATTTAACAATACAAGTTGGAATATTTAACAATACAAGTTGGAATAGCCAAGGTTCTGAATATCTAACAATAAAAGCTGGAATATTTAACAGCCAAAGCTGGAATATTTAACAGCCAAAGCTGGAATATTTAACAGTACAAGTTGGAATAGCCAAGGGCAAAATCTTAATATCTAACAATAAAAGGTGGAATATTTAACTGTACAAGTTAGAATAGCCAAGGTTCTGAATATCTAACAATAAAAGCTGGAATATTTAACAGCCAAAGTTGGAATATTTAACAATACAAGTTGGAATAGCCAAGGTTCTGAATATCTAACAATAAAAGCTGGAATATTTAACAGCCAAAGCTGGAATATTTAACAGCCAAAGCTGGAATATTTAACAGTACAAATTGGAATAGCCAAGGGCAAAATCTGAATATCTAACAATAAAAGGTGGAATATTTAACAGTACAAGTTGGAATAGCCAAGGTTCTGAATATCTAACAATAAAAGCTGGAATATTTAACAGCCAAAGCTGGAATATTTAACAGTACAAGTTGGAATAGCAAAGGGCAAAATCTGAATATCTAACAATAAAAGCTGGAATATTTAACAGTACAAGTTGGAATAGCCAAGGGCAAAATCTGAATATCTAACAATAAAAGCTGGAATATTTAACAGTACAAGTTGGAATAGCCAAGGGCAAAATCTGAATATTTAACAGCCAAAGCTGGAATATTTAACAGTACAAGTTGGAATAGCCAAGGACAAAATCTGAATATCTAACAATAAAAGATGGAATATTTAACAGTACAAGTTGGAATAGCCAAGGTTCTGAATATCTAACAATAAAAGCTGGAATATTTAACAGCCAAAGCTGGAATATTTAACAGTACAAGTTGGAATAGCCAAGGGCAAAATCTGAATATCTAACAATAAAAGATGCAATATTTAACAGTACAAGTTGGAATAGCCAAGGTTCTGAATATCTAACAATAAAAGCTGGAATATTTAACAGCCAAAGCTGGAATATTTAACAGTACAAGTTGGAATAGCCAAGGGCAAAATCTGAATATCTAACAATAAAAGCTGGAATATTTAACAGCCAAAGCTGGAATATTTAACAGTACAAGTTGGAATAGCCAAGGGCAAAATCTGAATATCTAACAATAAAAGCTGGAATATTTAACAGCCAAAGCTGGAATATTTAGCAGTACAAGTTGGAATAGCCAAGGGCAAAATCTGAATATCTAACAATAAAAGATGCAATATTTAACAGTACAAGTTGGAATAGCCAAGGTTCTGAATATCTAACAATAAAAGCTGGAATATTTAACAGTACAAGTTGGAATAGCCAAGGGCAAAATCTGAATATCTAACAATAAAAGCTGGAATATTTAACAGCAAGCAGCTGCTTGAGGAATATTAGTATTATTATTTTTTAATCTGAATATCTAACAAAGCTGGAATATTTAGTAGCAAAGGTTGAACAAAAAAAAGCTGATTATCTAACAGTAACAGTTTGAATATCCAATAGCAAAAACAATATCTAACAGCAAAATCTGTAATATGCAATGGCAAACGTTGGAATATTTAACAGCAGAAGCTGCAATTGAATATTCAACAGCAAATGCTATATGTACTGTATATAAGTGCAACATTTCCTTAAAATTTTCTCCATTTCAACGAGGGGCGGGGGTGGCTCAGTCGGTAGCGTGCCAGGCTCGTAATCTGTAGGTCCCAGCTGGGTCAGCGTTGAGATTTATCTCCGCAAATTTCCCCGCCCTGCCCACGGTCAGTAGGGGACACCGATGGGCTTGGAAAGGCCGCCGTCCGTCGGATGGGACGTTAAGCCGTGGCTCTGTATGTGGGAGAGCCATACCCTGTGCACGTTAAAGAACACGCTGGATGGCCTTGACGGGAGGCTACCATCTGTCTCCCAACAGCTGTTTCAGTGGGTCTCCTCCCCCAACCCTCCCCGAGCCTTCGGGGTCCTTGTGACCTGGCCATTTAGCCCATGGTGTGCAAAAAAGTGCCGCTCAGAGGTAAAACAACCCAACCCATTTCAACGAACGAAATTTTCTAAGGAGGAGTCGCATGGCTGTTGAAGATTCCAGCTCCCATAACTCTTTAAATGTTAACCAACTGTTGCTAAAAAACTGGATAGAGACAGATTTGATTGTAGTCTTTAATTTATTTTCAGTTTCAATTGAATAAAAAACTTATACTTCCAGAAACTAAGCTTTAAATTTGACTTTCCTTTCATTCTAAATTTAAAATTTTCAACCTTATAAAACTGTACTTGGGAACGAAAAAAAAAATTTTTTGAACCTTAGCCGTCCCGTGGCCGAGTGGTTAGCGCGCTTGTCTGCTGATCTTAGGGACCTGGGTTCGAGCCCCGGGTAAGGCATGGATGTATGTGTCGTTTTTCTGCTGAGGTCTTCGAGTCCCAGCTGGGTCAGCATTGAGATTTATCTCCGCAAAATTCCTCGCCCTGCCCACGGTCAGTAGGGGACACCGATGGGCTTGGAAAGGCCGCCATCCGTCGGATGGGACGTTAAGCCGTGTCCCCGTGTGCAGGAGAGCCATACCCTGTGCACGTTAAAGAATACGCTGGATGGCCTTGACGGGAGGCTACCATCTGTCTCCCAACAGCTGTTCCAGTGGGTCCCCTCCCCCAACCTTCTCTGAGCCTTCGGGGTCCATGTGACCTGGCAATTTAGCCCATGGTGTGCAAAAAGTGCCGCTCAGAGGTAAAACAACCCAAATCTGCTGAGGTCCTGCCATCCTCTCAGTTCTTGTACTATGGCATATAAACTGACAGGCTCCTGTCAGACCTCTGTGGCAAGCAGCTGCTTGAGGGGGTATTTATTTATTTATTTAGCCTCGCATTTACCCTTCCTCAACAAGCTATGCTAGTCTTTTATTATTTTATTTTGCCATCTTTCTTGTTTTTCTTATTATCCATTCAATGTCGAAATTTAGTCCTATAGAGAGCCTTCTATCTCGGCTTACCATCTTCCTCCCACAGTCGAACAAAGACTCGAGAGCATCGCAGTCAACACTTATCCCACAATTCAACAGATGTTATTGTAATGATGAATGCATTATTTGGGTTTTGAGAGTTTTAAAATAGGCCAAAGGACTCGAACAGTTAATGCCACGTGAAACACCCACAGGAGACGTAAATACTGACTCCTCTGTGAAAACTGCGCTATATTTATTTTTTTCATTTCCTGACTACGGCTGTTGACAGTCGTGAAACTAGACAGACAGCTCCTCCACCTTGGTCTGACTGTTAATTTAACCCCGAGCAGTCCCTTGACCTCGGACTTGGGTGAAGACTGCTGGAGTAGGTTTTTCCGCGCCGAGACATACAACGCCTTAATTTTTGAAATATTTTTCTTATTGCACGTGACGTATTTCTGCCAGTTTTGGTTTCCATTCAGATGATTGGATTGGATTGTTTTACCTCTGAGTGGCACTTTTTTGCACACCATGGGCTAAATGGCCAGGCCACAAGGACCCCGAAGGCTCAGAGAAGGTTGGGGGAGGGGACCCACTGGAACAGCTGTTGGGAGACAGATGGTAGCCTCCCGTCAAGACCATCCAGCGTGTTCTTTAACGTGCACAGGGTATGTCTCTCCCGCACACGGGGTCACGGCTTAACGTCCCATCCGACGGACGGCGGCCTTTCCAAGCCCATCGGTGTCCCCTACTGACCGTGGGCAGGGAGGGGAATTTTGCGGAGATAAATCTCAACGCTGACCCAGCTGGGACTCGAACCTGGGAACTACAGATTACGAGCCTGGCGCGCTACCGACTGAGCCACCCCCGCCCCCCATTCAGATGAATCCATACTTAGTAAGTTGTTGACTAACAGACCTAATTCACTTTGATTTATTTAGATGTAAAAGATCTAATTTTTAGATGTAAGACTAAACATGAACAGACTAAACTAACTCAACAACTGCTCTCTTTGGGGTCTTTGTGATCTGCCATTTATTATATTTTGTGCTGAAAAATGTCTCTCGAAAGAAAAAAAAAATCTCACTGGGGTCCTTGTGATCTGCCATTTATCATATATTTTGCTGAAAAATGCCTCTCAAAATTTAAAAAACCCCATCTCATTTTGGCTTTGTGATTTGCCATTTAACCCAATGTGTGCTAAAAAAGTGCCACTCAAAAATAAAACAACCCAATTCATCTCTTTGGGGTCTTTGTGACCTGCCATTTAAGGCTCATTGTGTGCTGGAAAGTGCCTCTCAAAAGTAAAAAAAAAAATCTCATTGGGGTCTTTGTGATTTGACATTTAACCCAATGTGTACTAAAAAGGGCCATTCAAAAAGAAAACAACCCAATTCATCTCTTTGGGGTCTTTGTGACCTGCCATTTAAGGACATTGTGTGCTAAAAAATGCCTCTCAAAAATAAAAAAAAATCTTATTGGGTCTTTTTAATTTGCCATTTAACCCAATGTGTGCTAAAAACTGCCAGTCAAAAAGAAAACAACCCAATTCATTTCTTTGGGGTCTTTATGACCTGCCATTTAAGCCCATTGTGTGCTAAAAGTGCCTCTCAAAAGTAAAAAAAAAACCAACACCTCATTGGGGTCTTTGTGACTTGCTATTTAACCCAATGTGAGCTATGGAGGGTGTTCAAAAAAAGTTCTTGACACGTATCTATAGATTTTCACTCGTTCCTACGAAGTTAACCAGCTACGAACTACTTGTCTAAACGTTTCACTACGTATTAAAAATGGGGCGGGGGTGGCTCAGTCGGTAGCGCGCCAGGCTCGTAATCTGCAGTTCCCAGGTTCGAGTTTCAGCCGGGTCAGCGGTGAGATTTATCTCCGCAAAATTCCCCGCCCTGCCCACGGTCAGTAGGGGACACCGATGGGCTTGGAATAGACCACCGTCCGTCGGATGGGGCGTTAAGCCGTGGCCCCGTGTGCGGGAGAGCCATACCCTGTGCACGTTAAAGAACACGCTGGATGGCCTTGACGGGAGGCTACCATCTGTCTCCCAACAGCTGTTCCAGTGGGTCCCCTCACCCAACTTTCTCTGAGCCTTCGGGGTCCATGTGACCTGGCCATTTAGCCCATGGTGTGCAAAAAAGTGCCGCTCAGAGGTAAAACAACCCAACAGAGAAATATTTTACGTTTTCACAAAGATGCAGCTTGGGGACAACGCGAAAAAAATCATGCCGATTTATCAGGAATATATGGGGATCATGCCTGTTCATAAGGCACTGTTACGGGATGGATGCGCAAATTCAGAGAAATCATGCACGAGGGAGATTCGAGAAAACCATCGCTGCTGTTCGTGAACTCATTAAGGAAAATCCACACATCACCGTTCAGGTAATAAGTTTAGAGTCAGTGTATCGATTGGCAGTGTGGAAACAATTATTCATCAACATTTGAAGTTTCGAAAGATCTGTGCCAAATGGGTACCCCAGAAACTGATAGAACAGCAGAAAAGGGCTATAGTCTATTCGTGAAAGATGTTGGCAATGTTTGAACCTAGTGGCCTCAAATGGCTAACAGATATTGTTACCCGCAAAACTCTCCGCCCTGCCCACGGTCAGTAGGGGACACCGATGGGCTTGGAAAGGCCGCCGTCCGTCGAATGGGACGTTAAGCCGTAGCACCGTGTGTATCTTGTGTATCTTAAAGAACACACTGGATGAAGTATGGCTTCTACCAGGCCAGGATCTAGAAAAAAATCGTGGGGGTTGGGGGGGGGGGTGGGGGGGGGGGGTGGAAGCAAGAAACATAGTAGGGTAGGAAAATGTTAGGGGGAAGCTGTAGGGGGGAAGCTGTCTCTTGCGGCCATGGCCTCTTCCTCTCTCTCTCTCCCTTGGAAAGGCCACCGTCCGTCATATGGGACGTTAAGCTGTGACTCCGTGTTCGGGAGAGCCATACCCTGTACACGTTAAAGAACACACTGGTGGCCTTAACGGGAGGCTACCATCTGTCTCCCAACAGCTGTTCCAGTGGATCCCCTCCCTCAACCTTCTCTGAGACTTTGAGGTCCTTGTGACCTGGCCATTTAGCCCATGGTGTGCAAAAAAGTGCCGCTCATAAAACAACCGAACAACAAAAGATATTGTTACTGGTAATGAGACGTGGTTTTATTACTATACAACTCCCAGAAAGATCGACAACTATGATTCGGTTGCGAAAGAGGAACCGCTTCCCCAAATCCTCCGACAAGATTTTCGTTCAAGGAAGAGGATGTTCACAATTTATTTTCAATTCCCAAGTAGTGGTAGTCAGAGCCGTCTTAAGGCTTGGGCACACTGGGCAGTTGCCCAGGGGCCCCACGATTCTAAATTTCGCAAAAGTTTGTGTTGATTAATCCTCGCTTTACACCATGTTTTTTTTTATGTTTAAACATTAATTTTGTTAAAAGTACCAATAAATCTGTAGGCTTATTTTATTGACCGTTTACATTTTTATTCCCGTAGGTGGATGGGTAGGGGCCCCAGTGCATTGCCTTGTCCAGAGGCTTACAATATTGTAAAGACGGCACTGGTGGTAGCCGTTAACACCTTACTTGCAAAGATGACTGTAAATGGCCAATAGTAATGTGTAAATAACGATGGTTTTGCATAGTTGGGTTGTTTTACCTCTGAGCGGCACTTTTTTGCACACCATGGGCTAAATGGCCAGGTCACATGGACCCCGAAGGCTCAGAGAAGGTTGGGGGAGAGAACCCACTGGAACAGCTGTTGGGAGACAGATGGTAACCTCCCGTCAAGGCCATCCAGCGTGTTCTTTAACGTGCACAGGGTATGGCTCTCCCGCACACGGGACCACGGCTTAAGGTCCCATCCGACGGACGGCGGCCTTTCAAAGCCCATCGGTGTCCCCTACTGACCGTGGGCAGGGCGGGGAATTTTGCGGAGATAAATCTCAACACTGACCCAGCTGGGACTCGAACCTGGGAACTACAGATTACGAGCCTGGCGCGCTACCGACTGAGCCACCCTCGTCCCAGATGACTGTAAATGGCCAATAGTACACTAACGATGGTTTTGCATAAAATGGTTAAGAAAATGAAAGAGTAGCATTCAAGAACAGGCGTGATCAGAGTTCTCCTTCTTCTTCATGACAATGACAGTGCTTACAAAAACCCAACAAATTATGACCTATCTAGAGCAGGAAAAAAATCAAATCCTGCATGTTCACCCGATCTTGCAACATGCGATTTTTTTATGACCTTCCATTTAGTCCATTTTGTGAAAAAAAAAGACCTTTCAGGAGAAGAGAAATTCCAAACTAACAACCAATTCCACTGACATAAAATGGGGCGGGGGTGGCTCAGTCGGTAGCGCGCCAGACTTGTAATCTAGTTCCCAGGTTCGAGTCCCAGCTGGGTCAGCGTTGAGTTTTATGTCCGCAAAATTCCCCGCCCTGTCCACGGTCAGTAGGGGGACAGCGATGGGCTTGGAAAAGCCGTCGTCCGTCGGATGGGACGTTAAGCCGTGGCCCCGTGTGCGGGATAGCCATACCCTGTGCACGTTACAGAACACGCTGGATGGCCTTGACGGGAGGCTAATATCTGTCTCCTAACAGCTGTTCCAGTGGATTTCCTCCCCCAACCTTCTCTGAGCCTTCGGTGTGCAAAAAGCCTTAGCCCATTGTGTGCAAAAAAGTGCCGCTCAGAGGTAAAACAACCCAACTCTGACATAAAATGTTTGCAGCACCCCAACCACAAATCTTCAAAAAAAAACATACACTATCTCATAAACTCATATCCCGAAATACAAGGGCGTGGGTGGCTCAGTCGGTAGCGCGCCAGGCTCGTAATCTGTAGTTACCAGGTTCGAGTCCCGGCTGGAAACCAACCTTCTCTGAGCCTTCGGGGTCCTTGTGACCTGGCCATTTAACCCATGGTGTGTAAAAAAGTGCCGCTCAGAGGTAAAACAACCCACAACCCGAAATACAATCCGATTAACTACTATAAAAAACAGCTTTCTAGTTTTACTTTTACTACTACAAGTACAATGCACCATAAACAGGTTTATATAAACGCGACAACGCCGAAAAGCTGCAGCGTACAAAAAAATTCTTTCTATAGCTAAGCGAACCTGTCTTCTTTGTAATCACGATCTCTATTGTCTTGCAGATCGTACAGCAGGAAATTGAAACTCGTGGAAAGGAAGTGACGTTGCTGGTGAAGCAGTGCTCAGCGCTAGAGAGCGCCACTGTCGAGGCGGAGCGCGTGCGGCGCGTGGCTGCGAACTTGGAGCGCAGCTGGCATGTTACCTGGCTACGGTCATTGGAAACGCAGTGTCTCACGGAGCAGCTTCTTCGTAACCAAGGCAACGTGAGTAGAGATGTTTTTTTTTACACCATTTTGTTTTGTTTATAGTGGTACATTCCAGACTCTTGGGTTCGGCAGCGTTGGGATATTATAGGCAATGCTGGACCATGGATTCCATCTTTAATTTTTTTACCAATAATTACTCGTTCTCTCATTTATTCAGGTAAGTAAAAAGTGAAATATACTGACACCTTTTATATCATTCACCATTTGAAGCGCGTTTTGGTGTTAAAAAAAATAATTATTTCATTGTTGATTTTTAGCGGATTGTTTTTCTTTTATGAATAAGAATTTTGTTTTCGAAATAAAAACCCACGATTCCCACATTAATCCCATCCCACGATTTCCACCGTACTTGATTATACGGTTTCGGTTTTACACGGTCTAAAAATGGAACCATTTTCGATTTACACGATTATAGATTCGGTTTTACACGATACGGATTAAGACTATTTTTGATGTAAATAGAATATAATGCATATTATGAAGCAGCACTGGTATAGCTTGGGCTGGGTTGTTTTACCTCTGAGCGGCACTTTTTTGCACACCATGGGCTAAATGGCCAGGTCACATGGACCTCGAAGGCTCAGAGAAGGTTGGGGGAGGGGACCCACTGGAACAGCTGTTGGGAGACAGATGGTAGCCCCCCGTCAAGGCCATCCAGCGTGTTCTTTAACGTGCGCAGGGTATGGCTCTCACACACAAGGAACCACGGCTTAACGTCCCATCCGACGGACGGCGGCCTTTCCAAGCCCATCGGTGTCCCCTACTGACCGTGGGCAGGGCGGGAAATTTTGCGGAGATAAATCTCAACGCTGACCCAGCTGGGACTCGAACCTGGGAACTGCAGATTACGAGCCAGGCGCGCTACCGACTGAGCCACCCCCTCCCCACTAGTATAGCTTCAAGGGAGATTATTAGACTGTCATCCCAAGGTAAAAAAATTAACTAAATGGGTTTTAACTGATCATTTATTTTTAAGAATAAATAGATAATAGCAAATTCGTATATTAATAAAAATCGTCATCTACAACAAGTTATATTTATATTAAATAATAAATAAAAAAAATAAAACTCCCTCAAGCAGCTGTTTGCCACAGAGGTCTGACAGGAGCCTGTCAGTCTATATGCCACAGTAGAAGGTCTGAGATGATGGCAGGCCCTCAGCAGAAAAACAACACAAACGTCCATGCCATGTCTGGGGTTCGAACCCAGGTCCCTTAGATCATTGTACCTCTACTCTAACGATGAGTATTTTTCGTGACCAAAAAGAAATGTATGAGAAATTAATTTAAGCTGCTCTGAAACAGTGCAAAGAAAGCACGAAATAATGTTAACTGTGGCAAGCAGCTGCTTGAGGGGGTATTTATTTATTATTTATTTAATATTTATTATTACTGCTGAACCGAAATTTGAGATAAATATTTTGTTAAAAAAATGGCTTTTAATATACGTTTAATTCATAAGAATATTTTTGGAACCCATCCCCCCACTTTTCCTTAAATTATTGGTTTCGATTTGCACGGTGATTTACCTAACATTTTTTTAGTTACAGTGCACCTATTATATTTAAAAAAAAATTCTTAAATACTACCGAACCACCAATTCCCCCCGATTCGAAAAGACAGAAAAGAAATAAATACTGTACATGTTTAGGGATTGTTGATTGTATAGTACAGTCGCTCAAAAAAATATCCGAACACCATGGTTGATTACAGAATTCAGAAAAAATATCTGGCAACGTTTTTTCTAGAAATTAGTGATCTGGCAACCTTTGTGTCACGTGACACGAAGGTTGCTCAATCAATTCAATTTAAATCACAAATTGGACTCAATCAATTCAATTTAAATCACAAATTGGACTCGATCAATTCAATTTAAATCACAAATTGGACTCGATCAATTCAATTTAAATCACAAATTGGACTCGATCAATTCAATTTAAATCACAAATTGGACTCAATCAATTCAATTTAAATCACAAATTGGACTCAATCAATTCAATTTAAATCACAAATTGGACTCAATCAATTCAATTTAAATCACAAATTGGACTCAATCAATTCAATTTAAATCACAAATTGGACTCAATCAATTCAATTTAAATCACAAATTGGACTCAATTAATTCAATTTAAATCACAAATTGGACTCAATCAATTCAATTTAAATCACAAATTGGACTCAATCAATTCAATTTAAATCACAAATTGGACTCAATCAATTCAATTTAAATCACAAATTGGACTCAATTCAATTTAAATCACAAATTGGACTCAATCAATTCAATTTAAATCAGAATTTTGGAATATTTAATTATGAATTTAGTTTCACAAAAATCATTCATAATTCTTTTTCTTTTTTAAACTTTTTCTCTTTTAAAATGCATAATTTATTTTATTAAATGGTTTAAAACAATAGTTATCATTTAAGTATTAATTAATTTATGAGAAAAATTTTTATGAGGCATTACTCTTGGGAAATAACATCAGCTTAGAGATTCGTCTACTGAGGGGGTCTTAAAATACTATTCTGTGAATTTTGTGTGCTTTGATTGCATTATCGTTTTCTGATTATTGTAATTATGAATGAATGAATGAATCAGTTTATTTGATTAAATATAATTACTAACATTACAGCAAAATTTACAATTTAACAATAATTGAAAAGTGATGTCAGAAATCTAAACTTTTAAAACAAGTTGCCCAGAATATGTATTAAATTTTCAATATATCGATGGCAACCTACCATACTGAAATAAAACATGAGATACATAGAATCTTTTAAATTAGAATCACTAACACAACACAGTAATACTGTATATTAACATTTGAAGTAACAAATTGCTCTATTTACTGCATTGATAACAAACAATTTTTATAAGAATATTTAAACTTATAGTAAATAGTAATGGAGGATATATCATCTGGAATTCCGTTATTCCACAGTCTGGAACCTACAAAACTTATTCAACGTTGACCAATAGTTTTCCTGTAAAAGGATTTTCTAATTCTAAGTTGTCTGATATCATAGTCATGTATTCGATTTTATTGAAAGAAAATCACACGATTTGATCCACTACCTTTTTTTTATAGCATAAATAAAGCGAATTTATAGACATTGAAGATATTTAGCATTCTATAAGAAGCCATTGAATGTTGCACTCAATCTCGATAATTTCATTTTAAAATATATCTCAACTTTCTTTTCTGAAAACAAAGGAAAGCTTTTAAGTTATGAACATTTTTACATAACATTTTTTACCTCTGACACTTTTTTGCATACCATGGGCTAAATGGCCAGGTCACAAAGACCCCGAAGGCTCAGAGAAGATTGGGGGAGGGGACCAACTGGAACAGTTGTTGGGAGACAGATGGTAGCCTCCCGTCAAGGCCATCCAGGTTGGGTTGTTTTACCTCTGAGCGGCACATTTTTGCACACGATGGGCTAAATGGCCAGGTCACAAGGACCCCGAAGGCTCAGAGAAGGTTGGGGGAGGGGACCCACTGGAACAGCAGCCTCCCGTCAAGGCCATCCAGCGTGTTCTTTAACGTGCGCAGTGTATGGCTCTCCCACATACGGGGCCACGGCTTATCGTCCCATCCGACGGACGGCGGCCTTTCCAAGCCCATCGGTATCCCCTACTGACCGTGGGCAGGACGGGGAATTTTGCGGAGATAAATCTCAACGCTGACCCAGCTGGGACTCGAACCTGGGAACTACAGATTACGAGCCTGGCGCGCTACCGACTGAGCCACCCCCACCCCTAACATATGTATGAATATATAGTAAAGTATAATATAAATCAAACAAAATTTTGTGACCGAAAATATTCTGCAACCTTTTTATGCTGCCAATATTTTTTAGAAATTTTAACTCTTAGCTGAGAAAGATGAAAATTCCAAAACAATTTATTATCAATCCATAATCTTAAAATTTTATTTAATTACATAATTCAACTTTGTAGCCATTTATGAAGATATTTATCAGAAAAAAAATCAATAATTTATTTTTATTACGAAAAATCATACATTTAGTTTTATTGAAAAATACAGCCATCCTATTATATAATAGCCAGTTATTTATATCCTTATAATAATATTTATATCCTTATAGTAATATTTATTTCATCAACAGGTGCTTCTAAGTTACCATGAAAAGAAATTTTACATTTACTCTTTTGCGAAACAATGTCATTAACGTAAATTAAAAATAATAGTGGCCCTAATATGAACCTCTGAGGCACTCTTTTATACCCACGAACAGGTTCAGACCAAGTATTACCAATTTGCACAGTTGGGTTGGGTTGTTTTACCTCTGAGCGGCACTTTTTTGCACACCATGGGCTAAATGGACAGGTCACATGGACCCCGAAGGCTCAGAGAAGGTTGGGGGAGGGGACCCACTGGAACAGCTGTTGGGAGACAGATGGTAGCCTCCCGTCAAGGCCATCCAGCGTGTTCTTTAACGTGCACAGGGTATGGCTCTCCCACACACGGGGCCACGGCTTAACGTCCCATCCGACGGACGGCGGCCTTTCCAAGCCCATCGGTGTCCCGTACTGACCGTGGGCAGGGCGGGGAATTTTGCGGAGATAAATCTCAACGTTGACCCAGCTGGGACTCGAACCTGGGACTACAGATTACGAGCCTGGCGCGCTACCGACTGAGCCACCCCGCCCCTAATTTGCACAGTGGTAGTTATATTAAGTAGGTAGCCCTTTAATCCAAAATTAATAATTTTATCTGATTAAATACTATGATCATGATCATCACTAATAAAATACTATGAATATGTATGATCAACACAATCAAAGGCTTTGGATAAATCAAGATACACAGCCAAACCGTATTGATTTTGTTAAATATAGTTAATAATATAATCATTGAGATCAATGATTGCCATCTGAGTTGATTTCCCTTTCTGAAAAAAAAAATAAATACCCCCTCAAGCAGCTGCTTGCCACAGAGGTCTGACAGGATCCTGTCAGTTTAATACGCCATAGCAGAAGGTCTGTGAGGATGGCGGGACCTCAGCAGAAAAACAGCACACAAATCCATGCCTTACCCAGGGCTCGAACCCAGGGCCTTTAAACCATATCCAATGTCTTAGAAAAAGCAGGTAACAAGGATATAGGTTTGTAATTTTTCAAATCTTGATTATTTTCACTCTTATGTATTGGTACAATTTTCGCCTTTTTTAGCTTATAGGGAAAAGTTTGTTTCAACAGATAGATTAAAAATAACAACAAGGGGAATTTTAATTTCGTGTGCAACACATTTCACCACATTTATGGAAATATCGTCAATACCACAAGAGATATTACTTCTCATAGTGAGTATTACATTGAATACTTCAGTATCAGTAAATGACTCAGAGAAAAAACTATTCAGAATAGTATTAATTTGATAATTATATTTTTCCCTGATATGAGTTAGTAGAACTAGCCAATAAAGCATCGGTGATGTTTTTAAAATAAAGATTGAAAGCATTTGCTTTCTGAAACTCGTTGGGTTGTTTTACCTCTGAACGGCACTTTTTTGCACACCATGGGCTAAATGGCCAGGTCACATGGACCCCGAAGGCTCAGAGAAAGTTGGGGGAGGGGACCCACTGGAACAGCTGTTGGGAGACAGATGGTAGCCTCCCGTTCCCGTCAAGGCCATCCAGCGTGTTCTTTAACGTGCACAGGGTATGGCTCTCCCGCACATGGGGCCACGGCTTAACGTCCCATCCGACGGACGGCGGACCCCGAAGGCTCAGAGAAAGTTTGGGGAGGGGACCCACTGGAACAGCTGTTGGGAGACAGATGGTAGCCTCCCGTCAAGGCCATCGAGCTGTTCTTTAACGTGCACAGGGTATGGCTCTCCCGCACACGGGACCACGGCTTAACGTCCCATCCGACGGACGGCGGCCTTTCCAAGCCCATCGGTGTCCCCTACAGACCGTGGGCAGGGCGGGAAATTTTGCGGAGATAAATCTCAACGCTACCAAGCTGGGACTCGAACCTGGGAACTACAGATTACGAGCCTGGCGCGCTACCGACTGAGCCACCCCCGCCCCTCTGAAACTCGTTTATTTTGACAATATCATTATATGCCATATCTCCAACGGTAGATTGTTTCTTTTTGTGTCTAGATAAAAGGTTATTCAACAATATTCAAAACAATTTGTCAAAGTAAAATCCTCATTTTTCAGTAATAGCATGATAAAATCATAATTGTAGAGGTCATTTCAATTACACACCATAGGGTCCCTAAATGTTGTTCTTCTTCGAGCCCCTAAATGTTCTGTTCAGGATCCCTAAATGCTTTCCTCTCTTAGGATCTTTAAATGCTTTTCTGCCTAGGCACCTAAATGCTTCCACAGATTTAAGGCCCCTAAATGTTTTCCACGCTGAAAGATCCCTAAATTCTTTTCTGCTGAGAGCCCCTAAATGTTTCTTTTCTTATAGCCCCTAAGTATTTCTCTCTTTTAGAGCTCTTAAAAATTTTCTGCTCAGCGCCCCTAAAAGCTTTTCAACTCAGGAACTCTAAAAGATTTTCCGCTCAAGGGCCCTAAA
The DNA here is from genome assembly GCA_038380435.1 of Ryuthela nishihirai. Taxonomy (NCBI): domain Eukaryota; kingdom Metazoa; phylum Arthropoda; class Arachnida; order Araneae; family Heptathelidae; genus Ryuthela; species Ryuthela nishihirai. Next base: position 119,770 of record JAWZYU010000300.1, on the reverse strand, counting down.
TATTGTTCTGCTCAGGGGCCCCTAAATGTTTTTTCTGGTTAGGGCTTCTAAAACTTTTCTCGCTTAATGCCCTTAAATGTTTCCTGCTGGGGGGTCCCTAAACGTTGTTCAGTTTAAGGCTCCTAATTATTTAAATTCTCGCTTACGGCCTCTAAACGATTCTTGCTTAGGGTCCCTAAATATTGTTCTGCTTAGGGCTTCTAAATATTTTTCTACTTAGGGCCACTAAATATTGTTACGCTTAGGGCACCTAAATGTTTTTTCACTTAGGGCCCCTATATATTGTTCGACTCAGAACCCCTAAACGGTTCTATGCTTAGGATCCCTAAATGATTTTCCTCTTCTGTCCTTAAATGTGTTTCCGCTTAGAGCCTCGAAATATTTTCAGGTCTGGGCCCCTAAATATTTTCCCACTCAAGAACTCTTAATATGTTTCCGCGTAGGGTCCCCTAAACGGTTGTGTCCTTAGGGTCTAAATATTTTTCACCAAAATATCATCAGGATCCCTAAATACTTTTTCGTTCAAGGCCTTAAATATTGTTCCACTTAGGGCAATATTTAAGGATCTTGAGCGAACTGTTATGTACTTAAGGCCCTAAATGTTTTCTGCTTAGGACTCCAGAGGGCAGGGCGGGGAGTTTTGCGGAGATAAATCTTAACCTTGTCAGATTTGGATCTCGAGCCTTGGAACTTCAGATTATGAGCCTGGGGCCCTACCGACTGAGCCCACACCCCCGCCCCAAAATGAACGTACGAGTTCCTGAGTTTTATGCTCGCAAAAATAACAATGTAGCTTGAGAACGAGAGACCCCCGACCTTCATTATTATTATCTTTTTTCAAGCAAAGCAAAAGGAAGCTTTAGTATTCATATCGTCACTTCCTCTGTAACAGGAAGCTGCTAACAAGAGCTGGGAGGGATTTCATTCGTCATAAAATATAATGAATCTGTCAACTTCTTTTCTTCTGATTGGTGGGAGTGGAAAGAAGGGTTTAATCTGTTGTGATTATTTATGTGGAATGGTCTACTGGGAAAAATCATCGGGTAAATGCTCTTAAGCAAACCATAAAAATAAGTTCCTATTTGGCGCTCCCTTTACTACGTTGGGTTACCTCTGAGCGGCACTTTTTTGCACACAATGGGCTAAATGGCCAGGTCAGAAGGATCCTGAAGGCTCAGAGAAGGTTGAGGAAGAGGACCCTTCGAACAGCTGTTGGGAGACAGATGGTTGCTTCCCATCAAGGCCATCCAGCGTGATCTTTAACGTGCACAGGTTATGGCTCTCCCGCACAGGTGACCATGGCATAACGTCCCATCCGACAGACGGCGGCCTTTCCAAGCCCATCGGGTCTCCTACTGACCGTGGGCAGGGCGGGGAATTTTTGTGTAGATAAATCTCAACGCTGATCCAGCTGTGGCTCGAACATCTGGGAACTGCAGATTACCAGTCTGGCACGCTACAGACTGAGCCTCCCCCCCCCTTTAATACGTAACGATATAAGATATAATTAAATTACTACGTAGCTCTGAAGAGGCGGGTGTTTGCTCAATTGGTAAGCGTGCCAGACTCGTAATTTGTAGTTCCTAGATTCAAGTTCCACCTGGGTCAGCGTTGAGCTTTTATCTCCGCAAAACTCCCCGTCCCTCCCTAGGAGGAAGGGGGTACTCAGTTGGTACCACGCCAGGCTTGAAATCTGCAGTTCCCAGGTTGAGTTCTGCCTGGCCAGCGTTGAGATTTATCTCCGTATAATCCCCGCTATGCCCTCCGTCAGTAGGGGACACCGATGGGCTTGGAAAAGCCGCCGTCCGTCATATGGGACGTTAAGCCGTGACCTCGTGTGCGGGCAAGAGTCACACCCTGTAAAGTTAAAGAACGCTCTGGATGGCCTTGACGGGAAATTGTCATCTGTTTCCCAACAGCTGTCCAGTGGGTACCCTCCTCCAACCTTCTGAGCCATCGGGGTCCTTGTGACGTGGCCATTTACCCATGGTGTGCAAAACGCCGCTGAGAGGTAAAAGCAAAAACATATAGGGGCGGTTCGTAATCCGATGCTCCTAGGTTTGAGTCGCACCTCTCCCCCCCCCCCACGCTTTACCCTCCATACTGACGTAAGTGGGTTGGGTTGTTTTACCTCTGAGCGGCACTTTTTTGCACACCATGGGCTAAATGGCCAGGTCACATGGACCCCGAAGGCTCAGAGAAGGTTGGGGGAGGGGATCCACTGGAACAGCTGTTGGGAGACAGATGGTAGCCTCCCGTCAAGGCCATCCAGCGTGTTCTTTAACGTGCACAGGGTATGGCTCTCCCGCACACGGGGCCACGGCTTAACGTCCCATCCGACTGACGGCGGCCTTTCCAAGCCCATCGGTGTCCCCTACTGACCGTGGGCAGGGCGGGGAATTTTGTGGAGATAAATCTCAACGCTGACCCAGCTAGGACTCGAACCTGGGAACTACAGATTACGAGCCTGGCGCACTACCGACTGAGCCACCCCCGCCCCACTGACGTAAGTGAAAAAGTGGACACACTAATAAACTTTGGAAGGTGGCCGTCGGATTATAGAGTTGCCTAGTGTAAAGGAGAGTCATAACCTGTGCATGTTAAAGAATAGGCTCTATGGTCTCAATGTCCAAAATGAAGAATGGTTTCAAGCAGAGTGGTATCTGCTTCCTTTTCAACAGCTTAACGAGTTTAGAGGAGGAAAATTTCGAAAAATGCAAAACTGGGACTCGAACCCGGGAACAACAGATTACGAGACCGTCATTTTTTCGGACTAAGCCCATTCTCCTTAACATTTCTCTGAAAAAAAAAATCGAGAATTTCATTTAAGAATTCTAATCGATTATTGCATCAGTTGGTGCCTCGATGTCTGGAACTTTTCCTTTTCTTCCGTTTTCAATTCGAAAACGAAATAAAAACGAATCAGCATTGTTAACTGAGAAAGCAGAACACGTGCTTCGCGTCTCTAAGAGCGCGGAAGATGATTATTGGCAAACAATGATGCCATGCGATAAATCGAAACCCACGTGAACTAACAACCGATAAAAGGTTTTTTTCGTTTATTCACAATGAAGGTGAGGCGACACTTTTTTAAATGAAATGGAAACTTTTTCATTCACTTTTTCGTGGTTCAACTTGATGATACTTCCCTTTAAAAAGAAGTCGTCCTGCCACTTTATATTTAAACTAAGATGGGTTTTAATATTTCCATTGTTGTTTTTCATCATATAACTTCAATATCAAGAAAATAACGTAATATTCTTTTCTCTCTTATCCTCTTCTTACTGATATTCTTACATTCCTCTCTTACTTTATTCTCCTCCTATTAATATTCATCACTTCCACTTTTAACTTATTATGCTCTACTGATTCTTAAAGATATGGTCATATAGGGAAGAATCAGTGTGGGGAGAATAAGTTAAAAGAGGAAGGGAAGAATATCAGTAGGGAGATGATAGAGTAAGAGAAGAAAGTAAGAATAAGGATATGATCATATAGGGAAGAATCAGTGTGGGGAGAATAAGTTAAAAGAGGAAGGGAAGAATATCAGTAGGGAGATGATAGAGTAAGAGAAGAAAGTAAGAATAAGGATATGATCATATAGGGAAGAATCAGTGTGGTGAGCATAAGTTAAGAGAGGAAGGGAAGAATATCAGTAGGGAGATGATAGAGTAAGAGAAGAAAGTAAGAATAAGGATATGATCATATAGGGAAGAATCAGTGTGGGGAGAATAAGTTAAAAGAGGAAGGGAAGAATATCAGTAGGGAGATGATAGAGTAAGAGAAGAAAGTAAGAATAAGGATATGATCATATAGGGAAGAATCAGTGTGGTGAGCATAAGTTAAGAGAGGAAGGGAAGAATATCAGTAGGGAGATGATAGAGTAAGAGAAGAAAGTAAGAATAAGGATATGATCATATAGGGAAGAATCAGTGTGGGGAGAATAAGTTAAAAGAGGAAGGGAAGAATATCAGTAGGGAGATGATAGAGTAAGAGAAGAAAGTAAGAATAAGGATATGATCATATAGGGAAGAATCAGTGTGGTGAGCATAAGTTAAGAGAGGAAGGGAAGAATATCAGTAGGGAGATGATAGAGTAAGAGAAGAAAGTAAGAATAAGGATATGATCATATAGGGAAGAATCAGTGTGGTGAGCATAAGTTAAGAGAGGAAGGGAAGAATATCAGTAGGGAGATGATAGAGTAAGAGAAGAAAGTAAGAATAGGGATATGATCATATAGGGAAGAATCAGTGTGGTGAGCATAAGTTAAGAGAGGAAGGGAAGAATATCAGTAGGGAGATGATAGAGTAAGAGAAGAAAGTAAGAATAAGGATATGATCATATAGGGAAGAATCAGTGTGGGGAGAATAAGTTAAAAGAGGAAGGAAAGAATATCAGTAGGGAGATGATAGAGTAAGAGAAGAAAGTAAGAATAAGGATATGATCATATAGGGAAGAATCAGTGTGGTGAGCATAAGTTAAGAGAGGAAGGGAAGAATAACAGTAGGGAGATGATAGAGTAAGAGAAGAAAGTAAGAATAAGGATATGATCATATAGGGAAGAATCAGTGTGGTGAGCATAAGTTAAGAGAGGAAGGGAAGAATATCAGTAGGGAGATGATAGAGTAAGAGAAGAAAGTAAGAATAGGGATATGATCATATAGGGAAGAATCAGTGTGGTGAGCATAAGTTAAGAGAGGAAGGGAAGAATATCAGTAGGGAGATGATAGAGTAAGAGAAGAAAGTAAGAATAAGGATATGATCATATAGGGAAGAATCAGTGTGGTGAGCATAAGTTAAGAGAGGAAGGGAAGAATATCAGTAGGGAGATGATAGAGTAAGAGAAGAAAGTAAGAATAAGGATATGATCATATAGGGAAGAATCAGTGTGGAGAGAATAAGTTAAGAGAGGAAGGGAAGAATATCAGTAGGGAGATGATAGAGTAAGAGAAGAAAGTAAGAATAAGGATATGATCATATAGGGAAGAATCAGTTTGGAGAGAATAAGTTAAGAGAGGAAGGGAAGAATATCAGTAGGGAGATGATAGAATAAGAGAAGAAAGTAAGAATAAGGATATGATCATATAGGGAAGAATCAGTGTGGAGAGAATATGTTAAGAGAGGAAGGGAAGAATATCAGTAGGGAGATGATAGAGTAAGAGAAGAAAGTAAGAATAAGGATATGATCATATAGGGAAGAATCAGTGTGGTGAGCATAAGTTAAGAGAGGAAGGGAAGAATATCAGTAGGGAGATGATAGAGTAAGAGAAGAAAGTAAGAATAAGGATATGATCATATAGGGAACAATCAGTGTGGTGAGCATAAGTTAAGAGAGGAAGGGAAGAATATCAGTAGGGAGATGATAGAGTAAGAGAAGAAAGTAAGAATAAGGATATGATCATATAGGGAAGAATCAGTGTGGAGAGAATAAGTTAAGAGAGGAAGGGAAGAATATCAGTTGGGAGATGATAGAGTAAGAGAAGAAAGTAAGAATAAGGATATGATCATATAGGGAAGAATCAGTGTGGAGAGAATAAGTTAAGAGAGGAAGGGAAGAATATCAGTAGGGAGATGATAGAGTAAGAGAAGAAAGTAAGAATAAGGATATGATCATATGGGGAAGAATCAGTGTGGAGAGAATACGTTAAGAGAGGAAGGGAAGAATATCAGTAGTGAGATGATAGAGTAAGAGAAGAAAGTAAGAATAAGGATATGATCATATAGGGAAGAATCAGTGTGGTGAGCATAAGTTAAGAGAGGAAGGGAAGAATATCAGTAGGGAGATGATAGAGTAAGAGAAGAAAGTAAGAATAAGGATATGATCATATAGGGAAGAATCAGTGTGGAGAGATAAAGTTAAGAGAGGAAGGGAAGAATATCAGTAGGGAGATGATAGAGTAAGAGAAGAAAGCAAGAATAAGGATATGATCATATAGGGAAGAATCAGTGTGGAGAGAATAAGTTAAGAGAAGAATGGAAGAATATCAGTAGGGAGATGATAGAGTAAGAGAAGAAAGTAAGAATAGGGATATGATCATATAGGGAAGAATCAGTGTGGAGAGAATAAGTTAAGAGAGGAAGGGAAGAATATCAGTAGGGAGATGATAGAGTGAGAGAAGAAAGTAAGAATAAGGATATGATCATACAGGGAAGAATCAGTGTGGAGAGAATACGTTAAGAGAGGAAGGGAAGAATATCAGTAGGGAGATGATAGAGTAAGAGAAGAAAGTAAGAATAAGGATATGATCATACAGGGAAGAATCCGTGTGGAGAGAATACGTTAAGAGAGGAAGGGAAGAATATCAGTAAGGAGATGATAGAGTAAGAGAAGAAAGTAAGAATAAGGATATGATCATATAGGGAAGAATCAGTGTGGTGAGCATAAGTTAAGAGAGGAAGGGAAGAATATCAGTAGGGAGATGATAGAGTAAGAGAAGAAAGTAAGAATAAGGATATGATCATATAGGGAAGAATCAGTGTGGAGAGAATAAATTAAGAGAGGAAGGGAAGAATATCAGTAGGGAGATGATAGAAGAGAAGAAAGTAAGAATAGGGATATGATCATATAGGGAAGAATCAGTGTGGAGAGAATAAGTTAAGAGAGGAAGGGAAGAATATCAGTAGGGAGATGATAAAGTAAGAGAAGAAAGTAAGAATAGGGATATGATCATATAGGGAAGAATCAGTGTGGAGAGAATACGTTAAGAGAGGAAGGGAAGAATATCAGTAGGGAGATGATAGAGTAAGAGAAGAAAGTAAGAATAAGGATATGATCATATAGGGAACAATCAGTGTGGTGAGCATAAGTTAAGAGAGGAAGGGAAGAATATCAGTAGGGAGATGATAGAGTAAGAGAAGAAAGTAAGAATAAGGATATGATCATATAGGGAAGAATCAGTGTGGTGAACATAAGTTAAGAGAGGAAGGGAAGAATATCAGTAGGGAGATGATAGAGTAAGAGAAGAAAGTAAGAATAAGGATATGATCATATAGGGAAGAATCAGTGTGGAGAGAATAAGTTAAGAGAGGAAGGGAAGAATATCAGTAGGGAGATGATAGAGTAAGAGAAGAAAGTAAGAATAAGGATATGATCATATACGGAAGAATCAGTGTGGAGAGAATAAGTTAAGAGAGGAAGGGAAGAATATCAGTAGGAAGATGATAGAGTAAGAGAAGAAAGTAAGAATAGGGATATGATCATATAGGGAAGAATCGGTGTGGAGAGAATACGTTAAGAGAGGAAGGGAAGAATATCAGTAGGGAGATGATAGAGTAAGAGAAGAAAGTAAGAATAAGGATATGATCATATAGGGAAGAATCAGTGTGGAGAGAATAAGTTAAGAGAGGAAGGGAAGAATATCAGTAGGGAGATGATAGAGTAAGAGAAGAAAGTAAGAATAGGGATATGATCATATAGGGAAGAATCAGTGTGGAGAGAATAAGTTAAGAGAGGAAGGGAAGAATATCAGTAGGGGGATGATAGAGTAAGAGAAGAAAGTAAGAATAAGGATATGATCACATAGGGAAGAATCAGTGTGGAGAGAATACGTTAAGAGAGGAAGGGAAGAATATCAGTAGGGAGATGATAGAGTAAGAGAAGAAAGTAAGAATAAGGATATGATCATATAGGGAAGAATCAGTGTGGTGAGCATAAGTTAAGAGAGGAAGGGAAGAATATCAGTAGGGAGATGATAGAGTAAGAGAAGAAAGTAAGAATAAGGATATGATCATATAGGGAAGAATCAGTGTGGAGAGAATAAGTTAAGAGAGGAAGGGAAGAATATCAGTAGGGAGATGATAGAGTAAGAGAAGAAAGTAAGAATAAGGATATGATCATATAGGGAAGAATCAGTGTGGAGAGAATAAGTTAAGAGAGGAAGGGAAGAATATCAGTAGGAAGATGATAGAGTGAGAGAAGAAAGTAAGAATAGGGATATGATCATATAGGGAAGAATCGGTGTGGAGAGAATACGTTAAGAGAGGAAGGGAAGAATATCAGTAGGGAGATGATAGAGTAAGAGAAGAAAGTAAGAATAAGGATATGATCATATAGGGAAGAATCAGTGTGGAGAGAATAAGTTAAGAGAGGAAGGGAAGAATATCAGTAGGGAGATGATAGAGTAAGAGAAGAAAGTAAGAATAGGGATATGATCATATAGGGAAGAATCAGTGTGGAGAGAATAAGTTAAGAGAGGAAGGGAAGAATATCAGTAGGGAGATGATAGAGTAAGAGAAGAAAGTAAGAATAGGGATATGATCATATAGGGAAGAATCAGTGTGGAGAGAATAAGTTAAGAGAGGAAGGGAAGAATATCAGTAGGGAGATGATAGAGTAAGAGAAGTAAGTAAGAATAAGGATATGATCATATAGGGAAGAATCAGTGTGGTGAGCAGAAGTTAAGAGAGGAAGGGAAGAATATCAGTAGGGAGATGATAGAGTAAGAGAAGAAAGTAAGAATAAGGATATGATCATATAGGGAAGAATCAGTGTGGAGAGAATACGTTAAGAGAGGAAGGGAAGAATGTCAGTAGGGAGATGATAGAGTAAGAGAAGAAAGTAAGAATAGGGATATGATCATATAGGGAAGAATCAGTGTGGAGAGAACACGTTAAGAGAGGAAGGGAAGAATATCAGTAGGGAGATGATAGAGTAAGAGAAGAAAGTAAGAATAAGGATATGATCATATAGGGAAGAATCAGTGTGGAGAGAATAAGTTAAGAGAGGAATGGAAGAATATCAGTAGGGAGATGATAGAAGAGAAGAAAGTAAGAATAGGGATATGATCATATAGGGAAGAATCAGTGTGGAGAGAATAAGTTAAGAGAGGAAGGGAAGAATATCAGTAGGGAGATGATAAAGTAAGAGAAGAAAGTAAGAATAAGGATATGATCATATAGGGAAGAATCAGTGTGGAGAGAATAAGTTAAGAGAGGAAGGGAAGAATATCAGTAGGGAGATGATAGAGAGAAGAAAGTAAGAATAAGGATGATCATATAGGGAAGAATCAGTGTGGAGAGAATAAGTTAAGAGAGGAAGGGAAGAATATCAGTAGGGAAATGATGGAGTAAAAGAAGAAAGAAGAAGAAGGATATGGTCATATAGGGAAGAATCAGTGTGGTGAGCAGAAGTTAAGAGAGGAAGGGAAGAATGTCAGTAGGGAGATGATAGAGTAAGAGAAGAAAGTAAGAATAGGGATATGATCATATAGGGAAGAATCAGTGTGGAGAGATTACGTTAAGAGAGGAAGGGAAGAATATCAGTAGGGAGATGATAGAGTAAGAGAAGAAAGTAAGAATAAGGATATGATCATATAGGGAAGAATCAGTGTGGAGAGAATAAGTTAAGAGAGGAATGGAAGAATATCAGTAGGGAGATGATAGAAGAGAAGAAAGTAAGAATAGGGATATGATCATATAGGGAAGAATCAGTGTGGAGAGAATAAGTTAAGAGAGGAAGGGAAGAATATCAGTAGGGAGATGATAAAGTACGAGAAGAAAGTAAGAATAAGGATATGATCATATAGGGAAGAATCAGTGTGGAGAGAATAAGTTAAGAGAGGAAGGGAAGAATATCAGTAGGGAAATGATAGAGTAAGAGAAGAAAGTAAGAATAGGGATATGATCATATAGGGAAGAATCAGTGTGGAGAGAATACGTTTAGAGAGGAAGGGAAGAATATCAGTAGGGAGATGATAGAGTAAGAGAAGAAAGTAAGAATAAGGATATGATCATATAGGGAAGAATCAGTGTGGAGAGAATACGTTAAGAGAGGAAGGGAAGAATATCAGTAGGGAGATGATAGAGTAAGAGAAGAAAGTAACAATAGGGATATGATCATATAGGGAAGAATCGGTGTGGAGAGAATACGTTAAGAGAGGAAGGGAAGAATATCAGTAGGGAGATGATAGAGTAAGAGAAGAAAGTAAGAATAAGGATATGATCATATAGGGAAGAATCAGTGTGGTGAGCATAAGTTAAGAGAGGAAGGGAAGAATATCAGTAGGGAGATGATAGAGTAAGAGAAGAAAGTAAGAATAAGGATATGATCATATAGGGAAGAATCAGTGTGGAGAGAATACGTTAAGAGAGGAAGGGAAGAATATCAGTAGGGAGATGATAGAGTAAGAGAAGAAAGTAAGAATAAGGATATGATCATATAGGGAAGAATCAGTGTGGTGAGCATAAGTTAAGAGAGGAAGGGAAGAATATCAGTAGGGAGATGATAGAGTAAGAGAAGAAAGTAAGAATAAGGATATGATCATATAGGGAAGAATCAATATGGAGAGAATAAGTTAAGAGAGGAAGCGAAGAATATCAGTAGGGAGATGATAGAGTAAGAGAAGAAAGTAAGAATAAGGATATGATCATATAGGGAAGAATCAGTGTGGAGAGAATAAGTTAAGAGAGGAAGGGAAGAATATCAGTAGGGAAATGATAGAGTAAGAGAAGAAAGTAAGAATAGGGATATGATCATAATAGGGAAGAATCAGTGTGGAGAGAATAAGTTAAGAGAGGAAGGGAAGAATATCAGTAGGGAGATGATAGAGTAAGAGAAGAAAGTAAGAATAAGGATATGATCATATAGGGAAGAATCAGTGTGGAGAGAATACGTTAAGAGAGGAAGGGAAGAATATCAGTAGGGAGATGATAGAGTAAGAGAAGAAAGTAAGAATAAGGATATGATCATATAGGGAAGAATCAGTGTGGTGAGCATAAGTTAAGAGAGGAAGGGAAGAATATCAGTAGGGAGATGATAGAGTAAGAGAAGAAAGTAAGAATAAGGATATGATCATATAGGGAAGAATCAGTGTGGAGAGAATAAGTTAAGAGAGGAAGGGAAGAATATCAGTAGGGAGATGATAGAGAGAAGAAAGTAAGAATAAGGATGATCATATAGGGAAGAATCAGTGTGGAGAGAATAAGTTAAGAGAGGAAGGGAAGAATATCAGTAGGGAAATGATGGAGTAAAAGAAGAAAGAAGAAGAAGGATATGGTCATATAGGGAAGAATCAGTGTGGTGAGCAGAAGTTAAGAGAGGAAGGGAAGAATGTCAGTAGGGAGATGATAGAGTAAGAGAAGAAAGTAAGAATAGGGATATGATCATATAGGGAAGAATCAGTGTGGAGAGATTACGTTAAGAGAGGAAGGGAAGAATATCAGTAGGGAGATGATAGAGTAAGAGAAGAAAGTAAGAATAAGGATATGATCATATAGGGAAGAATCAGTGTGGAGAGAATAAGTTAAGAGAGGAATGGAAGAATATCAGTAGGGAGATGATAGAAGAGAAGAAAGTAAGAATAGGGATATGATCATATAGGGAAGAATCAGTGTGGAGAGAATAAGTTAAGAGAGGAAGGGAAGAATATCAGTAGGGAGATGATAAAGTACGAGAAGAAAGTAAGAATAAGGATATGATCATATAGGGAAGAATCAGTGTGGAGAGAATAAGTTAAGAGAGGAAGGGAAGAATATCAGTAGGGAAATGATAGAGTAAGAGAAGAAAGTAAGAATAGGGATATGATCATATAGGGAAGAATCAGTGTGGAGAGAATACGTTTAGAGAGGAAGGGAAGAATATCAGTAGGGAGATGATAGAGTAAGAGAAGAAAGTAAGAATAAGGATATGATCATATAGGGAAGAATCAGTGTGGAGAGAATACGTTAAGAGAGGAAGGGAAGAATATCAGTAGGGAGATGATAGAGTAAGAGAAGAAAGTAAGAATAGGGATATGATCATATAGGGAAGAATCGGTGTGGAGAGAATACGTTAAGAGAGGAAGGGAAGAATATCAGTAGGGAGATGATAGAGTAAGAGAAGAAAGTAAGAATAAGGATATGATCATATAGGGAAGAATCAGTGTGGTGAGCATAAGTTAAGAGAGGAAGGGAAGAATATCAGTAGGGAGATGATAGAGTAAGAGAAGAAAGTAAGAATAAGGATATGATCATATAGGGAAGAATCAGTGTGGAGAGAATACGTTAAGAGAGGAAGGGAAGAATATCAGTAGGGAGATGATAGAGTAAGAGAAGAAAGTAAGAAATAGGATATGATCATATAGGGAAGAATCAGTGTGGTGAGCATAAGTTAAGAGAGGAAGGGAAGAATATCAGTAGGGAGATGATAGAGTAAGAGAAGAAAGTAAGAATAAGGATATGATCATATAGGGAAGAATCACTATGGAGAGAATAAGTTAAGAGAGGAAGGGAAGAATATCAGTAGGGAGATGATAGAGTAAGAGAAGAAAGTAAGAATAAGGATATGATCATATAGGGAAGAATCAGTGTGGAGAGAATACGTTAAGAGAGGAAGGGAAGAATATCAGTAGGGAGATGATAGAGTAAGAGAAGAAAGTAAGAATAAGGATATGATCATATAGGGAAGAATCAGTGTGGTGAGCATAAGTTAAGAGAGGAAGGGAAGAATATCAGTAGGGAGATGATAGAGTAAGAGAAGAAAGTAAGAATAAGGATATGATCATATAGGGAAGAATCAGTGTGGAGAGAATACGTTAAGAGAGGAAGGGAAGAATATCAGTAGGGAGATGATAGAGTAAGAGAAGAAAGTAAGAATAAGGATATGATCATATAGGGAAGAATCAGTGTGGTGAGCATAAGTTAAGAGAGGAAGGGAAGAATATCAGTAGGGAGATGATAGAGTAAGAGAAGAAAGTAAGAATAAGGATATGATCATATAGGGAAGAATCAGTGTGGAGAGAATAAGTTAAGAGAGGAAGGGAAGAATATCAGTAGGGAGATGATAGAGTAAGAGAAGAAAGTAAGAATAAGGATATGATCATATAGGGAAGAATCAGTGTGGAGAGAATAAGTTAAGAGAGGAAGGGAAGAATATCAGTAGGAAGATGATAGAGTAAGAGAAGAAAGTAAGAATAGGGATATGATCATATAGGGAAGAATCGGTGTGGAGAGAATACGTTAAGAGAGGAAGGGAAGAATATCAGTAGGGAGATGATAGAGTAAGAGAAGAAAGTAAGAATAAGGATATGATCATATAGGGAAGAATCAGTGTGGAGAGAATAAGTTAAGAGAGGAAGGGAAGAATATCAGTAGGGAGATGATAGAGTAAGAGAAGAAAGTAAGAATAGGGATATGATCATATAGGGAAGAATCAGTGTGGAGAGAATAAGTTAAGAGAGGAAGGGAAGAATATCAGTAGGGAGATGATAGAGTAAGAGAAGAAAGTAAGAATAGGGATATGATCATATAGGGAAGAATCAGTGTGGAGAGAATAAGTTAAGAGAGGAAGGGAAGAATATCAGTAGGGAGATGATAGAGTAAGAGAAGTAAGTAAGAATAAGGATATGATCATATAGGGAAGAATCAGTGTGGTGAGCAGAAGTTAAGAGAGGAAGGGAAGAATATCAGTAGGGAGATGATAGAGTAAGAGAAGAAAGTAAGAATAAGGATATGATCATATAGGGAAGAATCAGTGTGGAGAGAATACGTTAAGAGAGGAAGGGAAGAATGTCAGTAGGGAGATGATAGAGTAAGAGAAGAAAGTAAGAATAGGGATATGATCATATAGGGAAGAATCAGTGTGGAGAGAACACGTTAAGAGAGGAAGGGAAGAATATCAGTAGGGAGATGATAGAGTAAGAGAAGAAAGTAAGAATAAGGATATGATCATGTAGGGAAGAATCAGTGTGGAGAGAATAAGTTAAGAGAGGAATGGAAGAATATCAGTAGGGAGATGATAGAAGAGAAGAAAGTACGAATAGGGATATGATCATATAGGGAAGAATCAGTGTGGAGAGAATAAGTTAAGAGAGGAAGGGAAGAATATCAGTAGGGAGATGATAAAGTAAGAGAAGAAAGTAAGAATAAGGATATGATCATATAGGGAAGAATCAGTGTGGAGAGAATAAGTTAAGAGAGGAAGGGAAGAATATCAGTAGGGAGATGATAGAGAGAAGAAAGTAAGAATAAGGATGATCATATAGGGAAGAATCAGTGTGGAGAGAATAAGTTAAGAGAGGAAGGGAAGAATATCAGTAGGGAAATGATGGAGTAAAAGAAGAAAGAAGAAGAAGGATATGGTCATATAGGGAAGAATCAGTGTGGTGAGCAGAAGTTAAGAGAGGAAGGGAAGAATGTCAGTAGGGAGATGATAGAGTAAGAGAAGAAAGTAAGAATAGGGATATGATCATATAGGGAAGAATCAGTGTGGAGAGATTACGTTAAGAGAGGAAGGGAAGAATATCAGTAGGGAGATGATAGAGTAAGAGAAGAAAGTAAGAATAAGGATATGATCATATAGGGAAGAATCAGTGTGGAGAGAATAAGTTAAGAGAGGAATGGAAGAATATCAGTAGGGAGATGATAGAAGAGAAGAAAGTAAGAATAGGGATATGATCATATAGGGAAGAATCAGTGTGGAGAGAATAAGTTAAGAGAGGAAGGGAAGAATATCAGTAGGGAGATGATAAAGTACGAGAAGAAAGTAAGAATAAGGATATGATCATATAGGGAAGAATCAGTGTGGAGAGAATAAGTTAAGAGAGGAAGGGAAGAATATCAGTAGGGAAATGATAGAGTAAGAGAAGAAAGTAAGAATAGGGATATGATCATATAGGGAAGAATCAGTGTGGAGAGAATACGTTTAGAGAGGAAGGGAAGAATATCAGTAGGGAGATGATAGAGTAAGAGAAGAAAGTAAGAATAAGGATATGATCATATAGGGAAGAATCAGTGTGGAGAGAATACGTTAAGAGAGGAAGGGAAGAATATCAGTAGGGAGATGATAGAGTAAGAGAAGAAAGTAAGAATAGGGATATGATCATATAGGGAAGAATCGGTGTGGAGAGAATACGTTAAGAGAGGAAGGGAAGAATATCAGTAGGGAGATGATAGAGTAAGAGAAGAAAGTAAGAATAAGGATATGATCATATAGGGAAGAATCAGTGTGGTGAGCATAAGTTAAGAGAGGAAGGGAAGAATATCAGTAGGGAGATGATAGAGTAAGAGAAGAAAGTAAGAATAAGGATATGATCATATAGGGAAGAATCAGTGTGGAGAGAATACGTTAAGAGAGGAAGGGAAGAATATCAGTAGGGAGATGATAGAGTAAGAGAAGAAAGTAAGAATAAGGATATGATCATATAGGGAAGAATCAGTGTGGTGAGCATAAGTTAAGAGAGGAAGGGAAGAATATCAGTAGGGAGATGATAGAGTAAGAGAAGAAAGTAAGAATAAGGATATGATCATATAGGGAAGAATCAGTGTGGAGAGAATACGTTAAGAGAGGAAGGGAAGAATATCAGTAGGGAGATGATAGAGTAAGAGAAGAAAGTAAGAATAAGGATATGATCATATAGGGAAGAATCAGTGTGGTGAGCATAAGTTAAGAGAGGAAGGGAAGAATATCAGTAGGGAGATGATAGAGTAAGAGAAGAAAGTAAGAATAAGGATATGATCATATAGGGAAGAATCAGTGTGGAGAGAATAAGTTAAGAGAGGAAGGGAAGAATATCAGTAGGGAGATGATAGAGTAAGAGAAGAAAGTAAGAATAGGGATATGATCATATAGGGAAGAATCGGTGTGGAGAGAATACGTTAAGAGAGGAAGGGAAGAATATCAGTAGGGAGATGATAGAGTAAGAGAAGAAAGTAAGAATAAGGATATGATCATATATGGAAGAATCATTGTGGAGAGAATAAGTTAAGAGAGGAAGGGAAGAATATCAGTAGGGAGATGATGGAGTAAAAGAAGAAAGTAAGAATAAGGATATGATCATATAGGGATTCTTACTTTCTTCTCTTACTCATCATCTCCCTACTGATATTCTTCCCTTCCTCTCTTAACTTATTCTCTGCACACTGATATTCTTCTATTCCATTCATCGCCTATGATACCTTTCCTACTGGTATTCTTTTCCATTCTTACTCTGTCATCCCTCTACTGATATGCTTCGATGCCTCTCTTAATCTATCCTGTCTATACTGATATTCTTCTTTTCCTCTCTTATCTCATCATACATCTACTGATATTCTTCCATTCCTCTCTTATCCTATCCTCGCCCTACTAATATTCTCCTTTTCCTCTCTTACCTCATCTTACCTCTACTTATATTCTTCCTTTCCTCGTTACTCTGTCTTCTCCTTAATGATATTCCACCATTTCTCTCTTCTCCATTCTGATATTCTTCCATTCTTCTCAAACATTATCTGCGCCTTACTGATATTCTTCCTTTCCTCTCTTACTTTATTTTCATCCTACTGGTATTATTCCATTACTCTCGTATGCAATCTTTCCTCACTGATATTCTTCATTCCCCCCCCCCCCTTATTGAAAAATAAATCTTACTGAAAACAAAAATCATCACTATACCTTTACTGATGTTCCATTCCTCTCTTATCCTCCGATTTCTTTTTCCATTCCTCTCTTACCTTAATTTCAATCTACTGACGTTCTTCCATTCCTCTAGTATTTTATCCTCTCCCTACAGATGTCCTTCCCTTCCTCTCTTGGTCAGCGTTGAGATTTATCTCCGCAAAATTCCCTGCCCTGCCCTCGGTCAGTAGGGGACACCGATGGGTTTGGAAAGGCCGCCGTCCGTCGGATGGGACGTTAAGCCGTGGCCCCGTGTGCGGGAGAGCCATACCCTGTGCACGTTAAAGAACACGCTTAATGGCCTTGACGGGAGGCTACCATCTGTCTCCCAACTGTTGTTCCAGTGGGTCCCCTCCCCCAACCTTCTCTGAGCCTTCGGGGTCCATGTGACCTGGCCATTTAGCCCATGGTGTGCAAAAAAGTGCCGCTCAGAGGTAAAACAACCCAACCCTTTCTCCTCTTATCCATCTTCTACTTTTCTTTATCCCATTGATATTCTTCTCATCATCTATTGCCATCCTTTTTTCATCCGTACATACTTTCTTTTCTTTTTTAGTTTAACCTCCCTGATATTATTTTTTTTTCTTCTGGTATTAATCTCTCCTCCGCATTTTCCAACATCCTTCTTCACCCTTTTCAATTTACTCTCCCAACATCCCAAGAACTGTAGTTTTAACCTCTTCAGCTTCTTCAAAGAAACCTAAGTCAGCTTGCAGCTAAGTCCGCTTCTTCAGTCATTTAACGTTAATGTAAGCAACAATAAACAAATATATCTCATTTGTTTGGTTGCAGAAGCCTTATATGAAATCATCGACTATCTCCTAAGATGTTTACTCTAAATATCTGCCTGTATGTGCAAAAGTTCAAGAGTTTCAAGGTCGGTTGAGTGATTTGAATCATATATTACTTCTTTATCTGAATTGACGCAATTTCAGAGATAAGCATCATACACGTGAAAGCACACACAAATGAAAATCCGCGAAAAATATGCATTAAGCGTGTTTACTAAAAAGTTAAATTCAAAAATTCAGAAAACTTTTGTCTCGTGCAGTAGTGGGACTTGATAGATTTAATGTCGTTGACCTGTTAATCTCAGTCCCCCCTGCAATTCCTTAATTTTTTCGGCTTTGTCAGAATGGCACCAAATTGATAATACAGATAAATTTTTGTTAAGCTTATAATCTTGGTCATTTGTTATAATTTACGAACCCCTTTTAATATCAATATTTACTGTTACTCTTAAAGATAAATAGTATTGACGGAATTCATTTCTGTTATCTTCCCGTAGGGTTGTTGGGTTAGATTTGTTTTACCTCTGAGCGCCACTTTTTTGCACACCATGGGCTAAATGGCCAGGTCACATGGACCCCGAAGGCTCAGAGAAGGTTGGGGGAGGGGACCCACTGGAACAGCTGTTGGGAGGCAGATGGTAGCCTCCCGTCAAGACCATCCAGCGTGTTCTTTAACGTGCACAGGATATGGCTCTCCCGCACACGGAGCCACGGCTTAACGTCCCATACGACGGACGGCGGCCTTTCCAAGCCCATCGATGTCCCCTATTGACCGTGGGCAGGGCGGGGAATTTTGCGGAGATAAATCTCAACGCTGACCCAGCTGGGACTCGAACCTGGGAACTACAAATTACGAGCCTGGCGCGCAACCGACTGAGCCACCCCCTTCTCGTAGGGAAACCGGTCTTCTAGTCTTTCTGCAACTACACACCGCTTATGTTGCACTATAAGACCTCAAACAACCAAACCAATCATTTTTTTCCTTTTATTCCCCTTCAACACATTAGGTTTACTTTACTTTTGACTTACCTTCATAGGGGCGGGGGTGGCTCTGTCGATAGCGCGCCAGGCCCGTATTCTCCAGTTCCCAGTTCGGCCAGCGTTGAGATTTATCTCCGCAAAAAACTCCGCCCTCACCACAGCTAGTAGGGAACACCGATGGGCTTGGAAAGGCCGCCGTCCGTCGGATGGGACGTTAAGCCGTGGCCCCGTGTTTGGGAGAGCCATACTCTGTGCACGTTAAAGAACACGTTGGATGGCCTTGACGGGAGGCTACCATCTGTCTCCCAACAGCTGTTCCAGTGGGTCCCCTCCCCCAACCTTCTCTGAGCCTTCGGGGTCCTTGTGACCTGGCCATTTAGCCCATGGTGTGCAAAAAAAGTGTCGCTCAGAGGTAAAACAACCCAACCCAAACCTTGACCTTTGATTTGTATTCATCACATTTGGCTCTTTTATGCTATTGACTCATCATCATATTTGACTTCTACTTTACTTTGACTCACTTCAACTGAAATTGCAATAACTTTTAGCGACTATTGCAAACGATCTATTTATATCAGAAATTGAAATGTTGGAGATAGAGTGTTGAATAATTGGCAGCTCTGATTTTCCTCCTCACCTACAGAAGGGAATGGGAAAACTCGACTTATTTAAGCGAAAAATGGAAAGTTGTTTTTTGCATTGCATAGTTACGAATAAAACGAAACAGTTTGCCTCATAACAATCATCCGTTATAACATCATAACATCATAACAATAATCAGTTAGAATGTTCACTGTTAGAGCGTGCTAAGGGCATGAAATAAAAACTTTTATTCTTTGTGAAAAAGATTTGGGTTGGGTTGTTTTACCTCTGAGCGGCACTTTTTTTCACACCATGGGCTAAATGGCCAGGTCACATGGACCCCGAAGGCTCAGAGAAGGTTGGGGGAGGGGACCCACTGGAACAGCTGTTGGGAGACAGATGGTAGCCTCCCGTTAAGGCCATCCAGCGTGTTCTTTAACGTGCACAGGGTATGGCTCTCCCGCACACGGGGCCACGGCTTAACGTCCCATCCGACGGACGGCGGCCTTTCCAAGCCCATCGGTGTCCCCTACTGACCTTGTTCAGGGCGGGGAATTTTGCGGAGATAAATCTCAACGCTGACCCAGCTGGGACTCGAACCTGGGAACTACAGATTATGAACCTGGCGCGCTACCGACTGATCCACCCCTGCCCCCTGTGAAAAAGAGCATGAAACATTCCCCAGAGATAACGTGATATTCTTCTAATTGCAACTAATTCATTCACATAAAAACGAAAACCCTAAATTTATTAAGAATCAAATTTATAGACCACAGATAATATTTATCTTATTCTCTTATCTTTTATAAATATAAACATTTAAAAAAATTGAATTAATACTAATGTAGCTTTAGCTACACAATCAAACCAATAAGAACGCCTGTCTTTTATTGCAAAAAGCCTATTAAACTTCTACTTATTTACCAGCCATGATACGAGGGGGGGCGGGGAGGGGGGCTCAGTCGGTAGCGCGCCAGGCTCGTAATCTGCAGTTCCCAGGTTCGAGTCCCAGCTGGGTCAGCGTTGAGATTTATCCAACAATTTATCTCCGCAAAATTCCCCGCCCTGCTCACGGTCAGTAGGGGACACCGTCCCCTACTGATGGAAACTCCCTGTGATGGGTCCCTGTGATGGGTCCCTGTGACCTGGCCATTTAGCCCATGGTGTGCAAAAAATGCCGTTCAGAGGTAAAACAACCCAACCCTTAAAAAAAAAGATACTTTGTGACAAATCTTTAGTATACGATTCTCGTCTTCCTTTCCTGAAAGGAAGTCGTATTCATTGGTGAAAATCACGTACCTCAACGCATTTGTTCACTTAAATTAGAGAGAAACGTTCAGGCGGATTACACATGTAAGTCTTATTCATTCGTTGCCTTTCCTGTCGGACTTTCTCCTTCTTCCTGACAATTTTCAAAAAAAAAAACATATTTCTTTTCCGCACCCTGTTGATAAATCTGTTTCGATTTTTGATTTTCTCATTTAATATACCGTTGTCAGTTCTGTTATCAAACTCACAAACAGTTCCTTACTCCCAATTCCCAATTCGTTTGTGTTTTGTTTTTAGCTACAAAACCTTAAAAAAAAAATTGAGATTTCTTTAAAGAAAAAAAAAAACGTTTTGTATTCTCTCCTCATCAAAAAATGTGTTTATTTTCGGAAATTTCTTTATTCGTTTACCGGTTTTGCAGAGAGTTGGTTGGTTAAAAGCGGCTGTTTTTCCGTTCCGAAGTTCATATTCCTGTCGGTTTCTGTCTCGGGATTTCCCTTTTTTTCCACTTCCTTTCCTTTTCTCAGTGTTTTTGGGACTTTTAATTGTGGCTTGTTTAGTTGTACACAAGAGTTCCTGCTGAAAAGCCTTGTTCTTTTATCGGTCTTATTGGAGAAAGACGAATCACTGAATGCTGCCTTTTCTACCGACACGAAATGGAGAAATCGGGTAAGTGAAAGCTTTTTAATTTATTATTGTTATATGTATATATTTTCAATCTCGTAGAAGGTCTGGTAAATTCTGCAGTTTAGTGTTATACTCCTTAAGCGAAAACGTGTTGGAGATAGGGGGCGGGGGTGGCTCAGTCGGTAACGCGCCAGGCTCGTAATCTGTAGTTCCCAGGTTCGAGTCCCAGCTGGGTCAGCGTTGAGATTTATTTCCGCAAAATTTCCCCGCCCTGCCCACGGTCAGTAGGGGACAACACTGGGAAAGGCCGCCGTCCGTCGGATGGGACGTTAAGCCGTGCCTCCGTGTGCGGGAGAGCCATACCCTGTGCACGTTAAAGAACACGCTGGATGGCCTTGACGGGAGGCTACCATCTGTCTCCCAACAGCTGTTCCAGTGGGTCCCCTCCCCCAACCTTCTCTGAGCCTTCGGGGTCCATGTGACCTGGTCATTTAGCCCATGGTGTGCAAAAAAGTGCCGCTCAAAGGTAAAACAACAACCCAACGTGTTGGTGATGGGATGTTTTAACTCTGAGCTGCATTTTTTTTTCTGTGCAATGTGCTAGATGGCCAGGTCATAAGGACCACAAGGGCTCAGAGAAAGTTGGGGGGAAAGGAACCCACTGGACTGATCGCAGCCTCCCGTCAAGGACATCCAGCGTATTCTTTAACGTGCACAGGGTATGACTCTACCGCACATGGGGCTATGGCTTAATGTCCCATCCGACGGACGGCGGCTGTTCCAAGTCCATCGGTGTCCAGTAATGACCGTGGGCAGAGCGGGGAGTTTTGCGGAGATAAATCTCAACGCTGTTCAAGCTCAGATGGCAGGGGTGGCTCAGTCAATAGCGCGCCAGGCCAACCACCCAGAGGATATAAGTACAAATTACACATGATAAGAATACCAGACTTTAGACCAATAATTATTTTCAAATCCCGAATTTCGTTAATAATTACAGTAGAAATCTTAAAGAGTATAAAGTGCCGGAGATCTTTAACTAGTTACCAAAAGAAATCACAAATCTAACTAATTTTAGTGAGATTAAGTTAAAGGTTAAAAACCATTTAAATAATGTCTGTTAACCTGTAATCCTGAGAAAACCTGTATCTATATGACTTTTGTGTTCTTTTTTAACTATGTTCACTTATGTATGATCTGTGTTTTGTGAGATGACGATGATGATAAATAAATATTATATTATTAAAAAAAATGGCTTGAAATATGTTATTTTTTAACCGTTGATTAACTTCTCAGATAATTCTTATAACTGGCATTGCTCTTGCTAAATATTTCTTCCAGTATTCGTTAAGTACTGAACGAATGTTACTAAAATTTAAGCTTTAAATTTAACTTTTAGCTTAAAATTTGAACTTTTAGTTTGTTTTTTAATTTAAGCTTAAAATTTGAATTTTTAGTTTAGTTTAACCAGACAGATTCCGCAGCGCACCAGGCTCGTAATCTGCAGTTCCCAGGTTCGAGTTCCATCTGGGTTGCGTTACCTCTCAGTGGCACTTTTTTGCACATAATAGGTTAAATGGCCAGGTCACAAGGACTCCGAAGGCTTAGAGAAGGTTGGGGGAGGGACCCACTGGAACAGCTGTTGGGAGACAGATGGTAGCCTCCCGTCAAGGCCATCCAGCGTGTTCTTTAACGTGCACAGGGTATGGCTCTCCCGCACACGAGGCCACGGCTTAACGTCCCATCCGACGGACGGCGGCCTTTCCAAGCCCATCGGTGTCCCTTACTGACCGTGGGTAGGGCGGGGAATTTTCGGAGGTAAATCTCAACGCTGACCCAGCTGGGCTCGAACCTGGGAACTACAGATTACGAGCCTGGCGCGCTACCGACTGAGCCACCACGCCCCGGACTAATAGAATATTTAGGAATGAAAATCTTTCACCTGCGTTTGAAAAATTATCTCTAAGCTTATATGGAATTATATTTTTTGCTATAGATGATTGCAATTTTTCAATTTTTTTTAGGTTAGTGATGAGAGTCGTTAAATACATTGTAATTCCATACCGAACTAAAGATTCACAAATTGACTTGTAGACCATAAGGCAAACGTCGATATCGACTATGAATTGCAATTTGTAAATTTTAGCGACGCAATATCTGAGAGTTTCACATAGCTTCATAACATGAGTGTTCCATCGAAGACTCTGAATCCAAATATAAACCCAGGTGCTTAAAATTATCCACCAATTCAATGCTGTGACAATCACAAATATTTTTATAAGTTTCGGATTTATATAAGGGCGAGGGTGGCTCAGTCGGTAGCGCGCCAGGCTCGTAATCTGCAGTTCCCAGGTTCGAGTCCCAGCTGGGTCAGCGTTGAGATTTATCTCCGCAAAATTCTCCGCCCTGCCCACGGTCAGTAGGGGACACCGATGGGCTTGGAAAGGCCGCCGTCCTTCGGATGGGACGTTAAGCCGTGGCCCCGTGTGCGGGAGAGCCATACCCTGTGCACGTTAAAGAACACGCTGGATGGCCTTGACGGGAGGCTACCATCTGTCTACCAACAGCTGTCCAGTGGGTCCCTTCCCCCAACCTTCTCTGAGCCTTTGGGGTCCTTGTGACCTGGCCATTTAGTCCATGGTGTGCAAAAAAGTGCCACTCAGAGGTTAAACAACACAACAACCATTAGCATGGCATGAAACTTCACTGATTTTTGTATAGGCAGTGTATTACAGGAGTGATGTCGTCACCTAGCCTGTTTTGTTTGGTGCAGTTTCGCACCCAGAGATGGGGCTGGGAGGGAAGTCCCGCGGTTGCATCCCTTCATCCCTTTTGAAGGCTTGAATTCCACATATGTATGTATTTCTACAGGCATTATGCCCAAATCGGTGACTCAGTCATGTTCAACTCTCCCAGTGGAACTTTCTGACCACATGCTGGTTTGATGATTGATTACCTTATGAAAAAAGCTCTGCCAAGGAGAGTTGGGGTCCTTGATGGTTTTCTCCAGCACCTGGGACGCGGTGTTCTGCCGGGTTGCGAAGTTCAGTCTGTCTCGCTGTACTGAGAAAAATTGCCAGGACATTATTGTCACAAAATGTTATTCTTTTTTTTCCTTTTTAAATTATTTCACTTAATTACAAAAGTATATATTTTACGTTATTCGAGTATTGGGCTGTTTTAACTGTGAGAGACAGATGGTAGCCTCCCGTTAAGGCCATCCAGCGTGTTGTTTAACATGCGCAGAGTATTCTTTCTCTCCCTTCTACACGGGACCACGGGTCAACGTCCCATCCAATGGACGACGTCTTTCCAAGCCTATCGGTGCCCTTAATAGAGAGGGGCGGGGGTGTCTCAGTCGGTAGCGCGCCAGGCTCGTTAACTGTAGTTCCCAGGTTCGAGTCCCAGCTGGGTCAGCGTTGAGATTTATCTCCGCAAAATTCCCCGCCCTGCCCGCGGTCAGTAGAGGACACCGATGGGCTTGGAAAGACCGCCGTCCGTCGGATGGGACGTTAAGCCGTGGCCCCGTGTGCGGGAGAGCCATACCTTGTGCACGTTAAAGAACACGCTGGATGGCCTTGACGGGAGGCTACCATCTGTTTCCTAACAGCTGTTCCAGTGGGTCCCCTCCCCTAACCTTCTCTGAGCCTTCGGGGTCCATGTGACCTGGCCATTTAGCTCATGGTGTGCAAAAAAGTGCCGCTCAGAGGTAAAACAACCCAACCCTCTGATTTAAGAAAAAAAGGATTTTTAGCCGTAAAGTTATAAAATATTAATATGCTAATAACTGCTAATTAATTAAAGGTAAGAGTTAAAAATTAACCAGTTCTAATGGCTAATAATCATCTATTAATTAAACTAGTGAAAAAAAAATAAATTTCAAAATTTCAAAAAATGCTTATTTTGTTATTAAAAAAAGTATCCCTAAAAATATCCTTTTATGAGTTCCCAGGTTCGAGTCCCACTTGTGCCGTTTGAGGTTTATCTCCGCTAAACACTACTCTGCCTGTCTAGAAAGGGGACGCCGATGGGCTCGGAACGGCCGCCGTCCGTCAGATGATCTTAAGTAGCGAAGGGTATTCGAGACACACGCTAAAGAACAAGCTGGATGGCCTTGACCGGAGGCGTCCATCTGTCTCATAGCAGCTGTCTGGTGGAGGGCACCCGCGCCTTCCTCCCAACCAGACGAGGGTTGTGAAGACCAACCTTCTCTGAGCCCGCGGGGTCCTTGTGACCTAGCCATTTAGCCCGTTTTGTGGAAAAAAAGTGCCGCTCATAGGTTAAACAACCCAACATACACCAAACGTAGATAGATAGACACGTAAACAAACATTGGGTAAGATTAATTAATAATTAAATTTATTTTAGAGATTAATATTTTTCTAATACCATTCCCAAGAGTATCAAACTTGCCTGTTGGATTACAGTCTTATGAAAAATAATAATGTATTTAAAATTTATTTGTAAATCAGAAATTTAAGTTTTGCAATTTTATGACCACTAATTCATAAAAAGTTCCAATATCCATTGCATTCATGTATAACGATAAATATACAATATTTCAATCATTTTTCAGAAATAAAGATGACTTCAATATCAATAAATTAATCAATCCATATTTTTAAGTTTTAAAAATTATATACTATAGTTTAATTTTTTAAAATATATTTTATTTATTATAATATATATTTTACACAATATATATCTGTAAATAATATTAATGCATCACCTGTTTTTTTTGCTGACCGTGCTTGGAAGACTCTTCGACCTTCCATCTCATCCATCGACCTTTCTCGTTTACTCCTCCTCCGTGGGTGGGCTCTGGTGAGCAAAATCTCTCGCCACATGGGATGCAGTCGGATGCCGTATGGCGCCCACAAGCTGCGTATTGACGTATTGCACTCACACTCCGGTGACAGATGGTGATCCCTGGAGTATGAGCAGAGAGAAAACATCCGCAACGCGGATAACAGACGAATATTTTGATGAATATCGTTAGGTTTCGTGTAACTCGATTATCCGAATATTATTTATACCGAATTCGAATATTCAGTTGTCGATTGTATTAAACTCGATTATGTGGATATCGATTATACTGAATTCGATTATTTGGATATCGATTATATTGAACACGATTATCTGGTATCGATTATGTTGAACTCGATTATCTGGATAGCGATATACCAAACTCGATTATCTGTATATCGATTGTAATGAACCGGATTATTCTGAACTCGATTATCTGGATATCGACTGTACTGAAATCGATTATCTGGATATCGACTGTGCTGAACTCGATTATACGAATACTGATTATACTGAATTCGATTATTTGGATATCGATTATATTGAACACGATTATCTGGTATCGATTATGTTGAACTCGATTATCAGGATAGCGATATACCAAACTCGATTATCTGTATATCGATTGTAATGAACCGGATTTTTCTGAACTCGATTATCTGGATATCCACTGTACTGAAATCGATTATCTGGATATCGACTGTACTGAACTCGATTATACGGATATTGATTATACTGAACTGGATTATGTTGAATTCGATTATTTATATAATGATAATACCGGTGGTTTCTAAAAAGTGTAGAACGTGAACCTTTGGAGGGGATATTAGTTGGTTAGACGTGTGCTGGGACTGTGTTGGAGAGTTTTATGATAAAATTGAATTGATTATAATTTTCGAAATATCGGAGACTGATTGTTTCTTTTTAGAAACACAACCCTCTCTCACAAATCTTCTCATTGGTATATCGCATTGAAAGGGATGGGTTGTTTTACCTCTGAACGTCAATTTTTTTGCGCACAATGGGTTAAATTTAAATTTTTTTTTCTCTGAATGCTCAGGGTCCTCAGTTTTTTGGGCACAATGGGCTAAATGTTTTCTCTGAGTGTTCAGAGTCCTTGTGAGGACCTGGCCATTTGGCCAGGTCACGAGGATCTTGAGCACTCAGAGAAGGTTGGGGAAGGGAACTCATTGGAAAACTGTTTGGAGACAGATGGTAACCTCTCTGAAGACCATCCAGAGTGTTCTTTAACGTGCACAGGGTATGGCTCTCCCGCACACCGGCCATGGCTTATCGTCCCATACGACAGACGCCGGATTTTCCAATCCCATCCGGTGTCCCCTATTGACCGTGGGCAGGGCGGGGAATTTTGCGGAGATAAATCTCAACGCTGATCCAGCTGGGACTCGAACCTGCGAATTGCAGATTACGAGCCTGACATGCTGCTGACTGAGCCAATGCCTGCCCCCATTCAATTCAGGACTGAAAAGGTTAACGTTCCTAGACGACAAACATGAAGAGGCTCGTGAAAACACATCACCGCCCAGTGATTTGTTGGCTTTTGTAAACGCTCCTTTTCATAGGCGGATCTCAGAATTGTAACTTGACCTCGTTCATTATTAAAGCAGAAGATATTTCCTTAGTCAACAAAATGGAAATTATGACTGGCCTGAAAAGGTTGATGGTGTTATTTCTGCGTCTTTAGTCATTCAGTTTCGTACTTAGGTAGAGGAATGTTGTTATTTCCTCAAGTATGTGAGAAGGTGGTAAGAGCAATGATATTGTCACTACCTCTCTTCAAATGGGGCGGGGGTGGCTTAGTCGGTAGCGCGCCAGGCTCGTAATCTGTAGTTCCCAGGTTCGAGTCCCAGCTGGGTCAGCGTTGAGATTTATCTCCGCAAAATTCCCCGCCTTGCCCACGGTCAGTAGGGGACACCGATGGGCTTGGAAATGCCGCCGTCCGTCGGATGGGACGTTAAGCCGTGGTACCGTGTATGGGAGAGAGCCATACCCTGTGCACGTTAAAGAACACGCTGGATGGCCTTGACGGGAGGCTACCATCTGTCTCCCAACAGCTGTTCCAGTGGGTCCCCTCCCCCAACCTTCTCTGAGCCTTCGGAGTCCATGTGACCTGGCCATTTAGCCCATGGTGTGCAAAAAAGTGCCGCTCAGAGGTAAAACAACCCAACCCTCTCTTCAAACGGCTGCAGTGGAAACTTAAAAGGAATTATTTAATGATTTTTCATTGTAGACTTGAGGGTTTTTTTTTAAGATTTTTCCTGGGACTTGGGTGACTAGGTCGGTAGCGCGCCAGGCTCGTAATCTGTACTTCCCAGGTTAGAATCCCAAGTGGGCTAGCATTGAGATTTATCTCTGCAAAACTTTCCGCCCTGCCCACGGTCGGTAAGGGACACCGATGGACTTGGAAAGTCCGCCGTCAGTCGGATGTCACGTTCAGCCGTGGTCTAGTGTGCAGGACAACCATATCTTGTGCACGTTAAAGAAATGGCCGTGGGTAGGGCGGAAAGTTTTGCGGAAATAAATCTCAATGCTGACCTAGCTGGTAGTCGGACCTGGGAACTGCAGATTACGAGCCTGGCGCGCTACCGACTGAGCCACCCCTACCCAGTTGAGGATAGATGAGAAGCCTGGAACTGCAATAACTTTTTCATAACCCATAATCAATATCTCAAAACGCATTAATCATTATCATTATATTAAAAAAATAAATTTAAGACAATGTTCCGGGAAATTTCCGGGAATTAAAAAAACCATAAAAACGTGCATAAAAAGGGATCCCGGAATCCCGGGAAAAAAACCTATTGTGCAGGTGACAGAAGAAAATGGTTGGCCTTGACAGGAGGCTACTATCTGTCTTCTTACAGCTGTTCACTTGGTCCCCTTCTGGAGCGGGGGGTGGCTCAGTCGGTAGCGCGCCAGACTCGTAATCTGTAGTTCCCAGGTTCGAGTCCCAGCTGGGTCAGCATTGATATTTATCTCCGCAAAACTCCGCGCCATGCCCACGGTCAGTAGGGGGCACCGATGGGCTTGGAAAGGCCGCCGTCCGTCGGATGGGACGTTAAGCCGTGGTCCCGTGTGTGGGAGAGCCGTACCCTGTGCACGTTAAAGAACACGCTGGATGGCCTTAAAGGGTTGGGTTGTTTTACCTCTGAGCGGCACTTTTTTGCACACTATGGGCGAAATGGCCAGGTCACATGGACCCCGAAGACTCAGAGAAGGTTGGGGAAGGGGACCCACTGGAACAGCTGTTGGGAGACAGATGGTAGCCTCCCGTCAAGGCCATCCAGCGTGTTCTTTAACGTGCACAGGGTATGGCTCTCCCGCACACGAGGCCACGGCTTAACGTCCCATCCGACGGACGACGTCCTTTCCAAGCCCATCGGTGTCCCCTACTGACCGTGGGCAGGGCGGGGAAATTTTGCGGAGATAAATCTCAACGCTGACCCAGCTGGGACTCGAACCTGGCCTTAAAGGGAAGCTACCATCTGTATCCCAACAGCTGTTCCAGTGGGTTCCCTCCCTCAACCTTCTCTGAGCCTTCGGGGTCCATGTGACCTGGCCGTTTAGCCCATGGTGTACAAAAAAGTGCTGCTCAGAGGTAAAACAACCCAACCTTGGTCCCCTTCTCCCAAACCTCTCTGGGTCTTTGGGTCCTTGTGACCTGGCCATTTTGTGTGAAAAAGAAAAATGCAGCTCAAACGTAAAACAACCCTTCTTCTGCATCCAATGTCACCCCCAACGAAACCAGACGACGAAGCATTACTTGGTTGGATTGTTTTACCTCTGAGCGGCACTTTTTTTGCACACCATGGGCTAAATGGATAGGCCACAAGGACCCCAAATGCTCAGAGAAGGTTGGGGGAGGGGACCCACTGGAACAGCTGTTGGGAGATAGAACACGCTGGATGGCCTCCCGTCAAGGCCATCCAGCGTGTTCTTTAAAGTGCACAGGGTATGACTCTCCCGCACACGGGACCATGGCTTAACGTCCCATCCGACGGACGGCGGCCTTTTCAAGCCCATCGGTGTCCCCTACTGACCGTGGGCAGGGTGGAGAATTTTGGGAAGATAAATCTAAACGTTGACCCAGCTGTAATTCGAACCTGGGAACTACAGATTACGAGCCTGGCGCGCTACCGACTGAGCCACCCCCGCCCCGACGAAGCATTACCAACTGATTATAATATTGCGTGAGGAAGAAATTTGCATTCTGTCGTGGAGAGATTCCCTCGTTAACCGCTAGGCCTCTCTCAGCCCAATTAATGTTAGTATTTGTTTTGCTGCTTAATTGCCACGTTACTTTCCACTGCGAAATAATTTTGCATGCGGAATATTTCGGTCAACGTTTGCTCTTTGGAAATCCAGTGGCCTTGAAAATGTTTATGTAGTGTACCTGAATCATTTTGCCAATTAGTCAAAGGGGCCGCCTTCTATCTGAGTTGTAGCCGGATATCTGAGACTAAATTATCGGTATCTGTAGTCGGATATCTGAGATAAAATTGGCTTTTAAGATGTTTATAAAAGTGTCTCTTTCCTAACTTAATTTTAATTAGCATTTGTGCTGAGGTCCTGCCATCCTCTCAGATCTTCTACTTTGGCATATAAACTGACAGGCTCCTGTCAGACCTCTGTGGCAAGCAGCTGCTTGAGGGGGTATTTATTTATATTTATATTTATTATTAATACATCAATCAATCAGTTTTATTTCATTATCATATACAATTTATTACTTAGGAAAATAGGAGTGAACTCAAAACCCACATGGTTTGTTTGGGACACTAAAGGAAATTAATACAAAAATCGATAACGACTTACTCACTACAAAGATTACAAACAATATGTCATTTTTCCGTCCGACAGTCGCTCAAAAAAATATCCGAACACTATGGCACTATGGTTGATTACAGAATTCAGAAAAAATATCTGGCAACGTTTTTTTTAGAAATTAGTGATCTAGCAACCTTCGTGTCATGTGACACGAAGGTAGCGCGCCAGGCTCGTAATCTGCAGTTCCCAGGTTCGAGTCCCAGCTGTGTCGGCGTTGAGATTTATCTCCGCATAATTCCCCGCCTTGCCCACAGTCAGTGGGGACACCGATGGGCTTGGAATGGCCGCCCTCCGTCGGATGGGACACTAAGCCGTGGCCCCTTGTGCGGGAGAGCCATACCCTGTGCACATTAAGGAACACGCTGGATGGTCTTGACGGGAGGCAACAGCTATTCCAGTGGGTCTCCTCCCCCAACCTTCTCTGAGCCTTCGAGGTCCTTGTGACCTGGCCATTTAGCCCATGGTGTGCAAAAAAGTTCCGCTCAGAGGTAAAACAACCCAACCCTATCCCTTAGTCATTGGGGTCCTTATGACCTGTATATTTAACCTACTGTGAGCGAAAAAGTGCAGCTCAGAGGTAAAAGAGCTCATGTCTGTAAATGACGAAACCGTACAACCCAGGATACTTAATAGCTATTCGTGTTATGTGTACCATAAAAGTAAACAAACACGAAATAAACCAAGTTACTATGTTCACCTAAAAACCTAATATTTTCGAAACTGATAAAAACTTGTGAAATAAGTTGTTGTGAAATAAGTAATTGTGTGGGTTTTTTTCCTAGTTCATTTCCAAAAATACAACGCCCCAGATCAGTGTGATATGTTTTCCCGGGCACTGTGTACGGTGATTAGCGACCCACAATGAAACCAACAGTGAGACAAGCCCATCACTGCTACGCATCATCATGTACACACTCGCAGAAACAGCTCCAGAAGCATCCACGGATCACCTCCTCTGTAGGTCACGTGCGAAAAAAAAAAGGCGGGGTGGGCCAGCTGTGTCAGGGATGCAAGAAGGGAGGGTGGGTCACAATACCAGATAATGGCGGACCGTGAACTGTTACGTGGGGGCAAGGTCATCGAGCTATTGGTGTGCTGGGATCTGGCATGTCGGCAGTGGCACATAGCACACTTCACAAAAGGGAAGCGACAGGGATTGTTAGAAGCTAAGGGCGTTGATGGGGGCGATGCCTTTGCTGCTTCCCGACGGGAGGCTGATACAGTTTTGAGTGCACTACTTCTTCCTGCGGAGTGTTTGTCTGAAGTGCTTAGACAAAGAATGGGGCGAGTTGATACTAGAGAAGATGGTGTGGGCCTTTTACCACCTACAGCTCACCAGAAAGAGGAAGGAGAGTACGGATGCGTTTCCATGGAAACTTCTCATCTTCTCGTCAGGATTTTTATCTATTTAATACGAAAATGATCTCGTTTATAGTAGACTGCGTTGGCTTTTTTTTAAGTTCCCGTATATGCATCTGTGTTCCGTTTTTGAGTAGTTGAGGTTTGGGAAGGAACAGTGGGTGATTATCAAGATAACAATATTTACCAGTTGCAGCTGGTAAACGTTGGCGTAATTGTGCACCTAAGCAGCCTCCAAAAAACCACGTGTTATAGATTAGCGAGTTATTTCCCATGAGTATACGTGGACGAGACTATCAGTAACAGTGTTACATGGTGTAGTGTAAAACGTGTTTGGTAGCAGCATTTAGGTTAAATATATGCGTGAAAATCTATATATAAACGTCGCAAGTGATTATGTTGATATGCTTCAGGGTTATAAATATATAAAGCTTGAAGTTCAAATGTAGTATGGTGAAGAATGTTTTTGTGTGTGTGTTACATATGGTTTTGAGGATTTAAGTTTCTAGAACGCCACATCTTTTTGAAAAAAAGGATAGGGATTGGTTCAGTCACCAGGCTCGTGACTTAATGATCGCAGTTCGAGTCCTCACTGTGCGGGGCGGGAGTGGCTCAGTCGGTAGCGCGCCAGGCTCGTAATCTGTAGTTCCCAGGTTCGAGTCCCAGCTGGGTCAGCATTGATATTTATCTCCACAAAATTCCCCGCCTTGCCCACGGTCAGTAGGGGACACCGATGGGCTTGGAAAGGCCACCGTCCGTCGGATGGGACGTTAAGCCGTGGCCCCGTGTGCGGGAGAGCCATACCCTGTGCACGTTAAAGAACACGCTGGATGGCCTTGACGGGAGGCCACCATCTGTCTCCCAACAGCTGTTCCAGTGGGTCCCCTCCACCAACCTTCTCTGAGCCTTCGGGGTCCATGTGCCCTGGCCATTTAGCCCATGATGTGCAAAAAAGTGCCATTCAGAGGTAAAACAACCCAACAACCTATACAAAATGAGCTTTAGAAATTCTTCTGTCCTCGCTAAGAAAGGGACGCAAAATGAACTAGGAAGTTTTTCTTACCTTGATAAGAAATGGGCATAAAATGAGCATAGAAATTGTTCTGATCGGTTGAGAAATGAACAAAAATAGGCTCGATGGGTTTGGAAATTTTTCTGACCTTTGCAAAAAATGACACAAAATGAACTTGATGTGCTTCAGAAATTCTTCTGTCCTCGCTAAGAAAGGGACACAAAATGAACTTGGAATTTCTTACCTGGGCTAGAAATGGATACAAAATGAGCTCATATGGGCTTGAAAATTCTGCTACCCATTTCAGCAAGAAATGGACATAAAATGAGATCAAGAGGTTTTGAAATTCTTCTGTCCTTGTCAGAAATAAACAGAAAATTTGCTGGATGGCTTTAGATATTCTTCTGCCATCGATGAGAAAGGGTTAATAATGGGCTTGGAAATTCTTTTTACTTTGGTAAAAAATGGACACAAAATAAGCATGGAATTTCTTCTGACGTGGGTAAGAGAGAAATGGACACAAAATAGGTTCGATTCGACCAATAGAATGTCATCGGTGGGTTTCGAAATTTTTCTGCACTTTCTCAGGAATGGACAAAAAATTGTCTTAGATGGACTTCTGGTCTCACCGAAAAAGGGACATAAATGGTTTGGAAATTTTTACCGGGGTGAAAAATGGACATAGAATTGAGAATTTTTACGTGGGTGAGAAAATGGACACAGAATTTGCTAGATAGGCTTGGGAATTCTTACCGGGGTGTGAAAATGGACACAGAATTTGCTAGATAGGATTAGAAATTCTTACCTGGGTGAGAAAATGGACACAGAATTTGCTAGATAGGCTTGGGAATTCTTACCAGGGTGAAAAATGGACATAGGATTGGGAATTCTTACCGGGGTGAGAAAATGGACATAGGATTGGGAATTCTTACTGGGGTGTGAAAATGGACACAGAATTTGCTAGATAGGCTTGGGAATTCTTACCTGGGCGAGAAATGGACACAGAATTTGCTAGATAGGCTTGGGAATTCTTACCGGGGTGAGAAATGGACATAGGATTGAAAATTCTTACCGGGGTGAGAAATGGACACAGAATTTGCTAGATAGGCTTGGGAATTCTTATCGGGGTGTGAAAATGGACACAGAATTTGCTAGATAGGATTAGAAATTCTTACCTGGTTGAGAAAATGGACACAGAATTTGCTAGATAGGATTAGAAATTCTTACCTGGTTGAGAAAATGGACACAGAATTTGCTAGATAGGCTTGGGAATTCTTACCGGGGTGTGAAATGGACACAGAATTTACTAGATAGGCTTGGGAATTCTTACCCGGGTGAGAAAATGGACACAGAATTTGCTAGATAGGCTTGGGAATTCTTACTGGGGTGAAAAATGGACATAGGATTGGGAATTCTTACCAGGGTGAGAAATGGACACAGAATTTGCTAGATAGGCTTGGGAATTCTTACCTGGGTGAGAAATGGACACAGAATTTGCTAGATAGGCTTGGGAATTCTTACCTGGGTGAGAAATGGACACAGAATTTGCTAGATAGGCTTGAGAATTCTTACCTGGGTGAGAAATGGACACAGAATTTGCTAGATAGGCTTGGGAATTCTTACCAGGGTGAAAAATGGACATAGGATTGGGAATTCTTACCGGGGTGAGAAAATGGACACATAATTTGCTAGATAGGCTTGGGAATTCTTACCTGGGTGAGAAATGGACACAGAATTTGCTAGATAAGCTTGGGAATTCTTACCTGGGTGAGAAATGGACACAGAATTTGCTAGATAGGCTTGCGAATTCTTACCTGGGTAAGGAATGGACACAGAATATGCTGTAAAGGCTTGGGAATTCTTACGAGGCTGAGAAACGGATACGCATGGAAATTCCTACTTGAGTGAGAAATGATAGGTTTGAAAATTCTTTTGTCCTCCTTGGTAAGAAAGGAACATAACATAGATAGGGACCTGGAAAATACGCCCAGCGTCGATTAGAAAGTTCAGCCGTGTCTCAATATATCAGAAGAACTTTACTTGGTATTGTTAAAAAGCACACTGCATATTCTTAACAGAAAGCTTCCGTTTCTCTCATAACATCATCCAATTCAATCCTATTCTCCAATCCAACCACGAATCCTTGGCGTTCTTGTGACCTGGCCATATAATCATATTGTGTGCATGAAAGTACCATTCAGAGTTAAAACAACCCAATCAAAAAAAAAACACTCCAGTAACAACAAAACAACAAGACTGTCCGATTTACCAACCTTTTAGTTCTTCAACCGAAGCATAAAATTTAAATGCTTAGAAAAGAAAAAAGAGTTTCTTAAATCGAAAGAAGGATCAGAGAAAACGAAAGATGGAATAGAGAGAACTTAAAAGATTAAACAAAAGAAAAAATACTCCGCACAAAGCTTCGGGAAACTGTAACAGTAATAACTGAAGAATTTCAGAAGGAAACTCTAACCACTTAGGAATGCTTCCCAGGAACTAAGTAGAGCATATCAGAGCAAGCAAAGGGTTGTGTGTTTTCGTAAGTTGAGATGAATAGGTGAGATTGAGACCTGCCTCTTTGCAGAGGAACGTCGTCTTGAAAGTAGGTCGATGCTAACAGAATACAAGATGCCAAGTTAAAACTGAGGCGTGCGTTATGAAAATTAGAGTGTCACATAGTTATTGTTGTTGTTGTTGTTTTTTCTGAATAAGATGCAAATAAATTTATGCATAACTCTTCTTCGTATTTTGGAGTTTTTTTTTTGTGGCTGTGATTGGGTCACATTCTTCAGTTTTCGACCAATGAGGCAATTTTTATCTTTTTTTGTTTTGATTGAAAGAAAATTGTTTTTTCAATTTCAGGTGGTTTAGCGAAAAAACAAAAAACAAAAACAGTTTTTTCATTACAATCCGGTGACTTGTGCGATTGTAGTTTTTCTCGTTTTAATATAACCAATAATCTTTCTATATATTAATAAAAAGCGAGCTAAGGTGTTTCATTGTTTTTTTTTTTAATTATTAATCATTCAGTTTTAAACACACAGTCCTTCCTGTTAATACAGAAATCAAAGAATCAATAAGAAGTTTTGTGGATTGAGTTGGGTTGTTTTACCTCTGAGCAGCACTTTTTTTTTGCACACAATGGGCTAAATGGCCAGGTCACAAGAACCACGAAGGCTCAGAGAAGGTTGGGGTAGGGAACCCACTGGAACAGCTTTTGGGAGACAAATGGTAGCCTCCCGTCAAGGCCATCTATCCTGTTCTTTAACGTGCACAGGGTATGACTCTCCCACACACGTGGCCACGGCTTAGCATCCCATACGACGGACGGCGG
Organism: Ryuthela nishihirai; assembly: GCA_038380435.1. Taxonomy (NCBI): domain Eukaryota; kingdom Metazoa; phylum Arthropoda; class Arachnida; order Araneae; family Heptathelidae; genus Ryuthela; species Ryuthela nishihirai. Next base: position 83,816 of record JAWZYU010000300.1, on the reverse strand, counting down.
TCTTTCCAAGCTCATCGGTGTCCCCTACTGACCGTGAGCAGGGCGGGGAATTTTGCGGAGATAAATCTCAACGCTGACCCTGCCGGGAGTCGAACCTGGAAACTACAGATTACGAGCCTGGCGCGCTACCGACTGAGCCACACCCGCCCCAGTTTTGTGGGAGAAATGAGTTTTGGCGATGAGCGGGATTCAAACTCACGGTCTCTCCTGCTTCATGGCAGATTGTTCTAACCACTAAATTAACACCAGCTTCATCCCATATCCACTAATGTGACTTATAAATCTACCTGTACTTGTTGTCCATAGCGCCATCTATGATCGGAGAAGTGAACTTCTCTTTACATTGTTTCTCTGAATGAGATGTGAATTAAGGAAGTCACGCGAAAGCGTTGTTAAATGAATAATCAATCAATAGGAAATGCTCACAGTTACCAGTTGATATAGAAATTAATCGGTTTTTGTGGAAACATTGATTTGCTGTCTCCGATGATAGATGACGCCATGGGTGACAAGTTCGGGTAGATTTATAAGTCACATTAATGAATAAATGACGCAGCCGTTTCTGGATTAGTGGTTAGGACATTCTGGCCTGAATCTGGAGAGATGTGGGTTCGAATCCTGCAGATTGGGAAAACTTTTTTTTCCACAAACTATTATTTACCATTATTCACTATTTATGGGTTAGGTTATTTTATGTCTGAGCGGAACTTTTTTGCACACGAAAAAAATGGTTAAATGGCCAGGTCACAAGGACCCCGACGGCTCAGGGAAGGGGATCTTCTGGGCAGCTGTTAGAAGACAGATGGTAGCCTCCCGTCAAGGCCATCCAGGTGTTCTTTTACGTGCACAGGGTATGGTTCTCCTGCACACGGGTCCACGGCTTAACGTCCCATCCGACGAACGGCAGCCTTTCCAAGCCCATCGATGTCCCCTACTGACCGTGGGCAGGGCGGGTGGTTTTGTGGAAATAAATCTTAACGCCTAGTGGGACGGGGGTGGCTCAGTCCGTAGTGCGCCAGGCTCGAAATCTATAGTTCCCAGGTTCGAATCCCAGCTGGGTCGGCGTTAAGATTTATCTCCGCAAAATTCCCCGCCCTGCCCACGGTCAGTAGGGGACAACGATGGGCTTGGAAAGAGCACCGTCCGTCGGATGGGATGTTGAGCCGTGGCCCCTTGTGCGGGAGAGCTATACCCTGTGCACGTTAAAGAATACGCTGGATGGCCTTGACGGGAGGCTACCATCTGTCTCCCAACAGCTGTTCCAGTGGGTCCCCTCCCCCCACCTTCTCTGAGCCTTCGGGGTCCATGTGACCTGGCCATTTAGCCCATGGTGTGCAAAAAAGTGCCGCTCAGAGGTAAAACAACCCAACGCCTAGCTACAAGCCTGGCGCGATACCGACTAAAGCTTCCCAGCCCCATGCTATTTATATATCATATTATTAGTAATTTTACACAGATAAGTTATACCTAAATGCAAAAATCAGAGAAAAACTAAAGGAAACGGAAAATAAAATCAAAATCAAACCGAATTCAATTTCTGCAATCAAGAGCCAAAACAATCTATGTACTGCTTACTATAAGAATGTTAGAAATTACAGTTAGGTGAAATATTTGAATTTCTAACTTCACTCTAGTTGATGGTAATAGCTGTTGTTAATGACAGAAACTTCATTCTGTAAGGTTTTTATCTCTGAGTGTCCTCTTTTGCACACAATTGGCTAAATATCCAGGTCACAATGACCCGAGGGCTCAGAAAGTGTTAGGGAAAAGGGGACCCACAAGACAGCTGTAAGCAGACAGGTGGTTGCCTCCCGTCAAGGTCTTCCAGAGTATTGTTTAACGTGCACAGAATATGGCTCTCCGGCGCACGAACCACGGCCTAACGCACCATCTGACGGACCACGGCCTTTTCAAGTCCATCGATGTCCCATACTAACCGAGGCCAGGGAGGGGGGTTTTGCGGAGATAAATCTCGACGCTGACTCAGATGGGACTCGAACATGGGAACTACAGATTACGCGCCTGGCGCGCTACTGACCCCTTTAATAAATGGATCTTTAAATCTACACTACCCTGTTCTTTCAATGAAAAAAAAAAACAACAATGATTTTACACTGCATTTCGAAGGATCGCTGATCGTGACACTTTCCCAATCATAAAACCAAAAAAAGCCACAAATGAAGCATTCAGAATTTGAATTCTGTATCACATACAAAAAGTTTTCCTTAGTCACTTCACAAACACCCAAATGTTTACGGGGAAATCCCTCTTCTTATCACTTCAGGATGGTTGTTGGCAGCAGCAGGCCTTTTCCTACCTCTGCCTTATCCTACTTTAGTCTTCTTTAAAAAAAAATAACTCTCTTAACTTCGTAACCATTCTTCTTTAATACTAAAAGAGGAAATCTCCCTTTTCGTCAGTCCTTAATTATTTATAGGCACAGATTTCAGAATAGTCCACGCAATTCATTCTTGTTTATGAACTATGCTATTCCACCATTTCTGATTTCCGTTTCCTCTAGGATTTATCCGAAAGTAGAGTGCTGTTGATAGTGTCTGTCATCATTTATTTCATGGTTTTAGTATAAAGGGAAATCCGAAACACAAAGATTATTGCAACTCTTTTATATAAAGTTACGGTGTGGAAAACAACATCTAGTTTCCAAAAATAGTCGAGAGATAGCGTTTACGAATCTTACTACTTTTGCATTTATTGATCTAATAATTAATAGAGGTTTCTTTATTTTATGAATGTTTTATTCAGTTTCCGTAGACGTCATTGCGAAAGTTCTTCCGTGGTTGTTATTTTGGGTCTGCTTTACCTCTGGCTGGCACTTTTGTGCGTATAGTGAGTTAAATTTTAGCCAATTGCAGCTAAGAGTGGGTTGAATTTTACCCGTTTCTTAGTGGTCAGGTCAAACAGTCCAAGAGCTCAGCGCTATAAGGGATCAAGGTTGGGTTGTTTTACCTCTGAGCGGCACTTTTTTGCACACCATGGGCTAAATGGCCAGGTCACATGGACCCCGAAGGCTCAGAGAAGGTTGGGGGAGGGGACCCACTGGAACAGCTGTTGGGAGACAGATGGTAGCCTCCCGTCAAGGCCATCCAGCTTGTTCTTTAACGTGCACAGGGTATGGCTCTCCCGCACACAGGGCCACGGCTTAACGTCCCATCCGACGGATGACGGCCTTTCCAAGCCCATCGGTGTCCTCTACTGACCGTGGGCAGGGCGGGGAATTTTGCGGAGATAAATCTCAACGCTGACCCAGCTGGGACTCGAACCTGGGAACTACAGATTACGAGCACTTCAGAAAGACCGCAATAGGGGAGGGATGGACTCAATCGGTAGCTCCAGGTTCATAATCTGTAGTTCCCATGGCCATCCAGCGTGTTCTTTAGCGTGCACAGGGTATGATTTTTTCCGCACACGGGGTCACGGCTTAACGTCCCATCCGACGGACGGTGGACTTTCCAAGTCCATCGGTGTCCCCTGCTGACCGTAGGCAGTGCGAGGAATTTTGCGGAGATAAATCTCAACGCTGACCCAGCTGGAACTCGAACCTGGGAACTCCAGATTACGAGGCTGGCGCGCTACCGACTGAGCGACCCAACTTGGTCAGCGTTAAGATTTCCCACCTCAAAACTTAAATTTTTTTCCTGTATTTTTCTCAGTGAAATATTGTGTTTATCAGTATGGTCACTCTTGGAGAATGTTAATAAGAAAAATTATTAAACTTTTTCACACTTCACATATTTTTCAAGAATTCTTTTTTTAAAAATATACAGTGTTTTTAAATAATATTAATATTATAATTAATAATAAATAACATTATTATATTTAATAATAAATAATATTAATATTATAATTAATAATAAATAACATTATTATATTTAATAATAAATAATATTAATATTATAATTAATAAGTACAGTGTTTTTAATTTTTAAAAATATACAGTGTTTAAAATTATGCAGTGCAGACGAAATCCAGTCTCTTGTAACGATTTGCTAAAATTGCGTTTTAAATTTTGATGTAAATTTTTCTGACTAGCAAAAGTTACAGTTAACGGAAAACAGAGATTTAGAGATCTGAGTGAGATTTTTAATGTAGTGACGTTCTTGAATAAAAAAAGGAATTTCCAAAGTTAGAGAGCTTTGAATGTGGGTTTTTATTCACACTTACAATCGCTCAAAAAATATCCGAACACTAGGGTTGATTACAAAATTCAGAAAAAATATCTGGCAACAATTTTTTTTAAAAATTAGTGATCTGGCAACCTTCGTGTACGGGTTGCCAGATCACTATTTTCTAAAAAAAATCGTTGCCAGATATTTTTTCTGAATTCTGTAATCAACCTTAGTGTTCGGATATTTTTTTGAGCGACCGTAAATGTCCATTACTTTTTTTTTCTATAGTGTGTACTGAGTGCTTACTAAATTATGACCACCTCCTTCCATAAAATAGATAAAAAACAAAATTTCCACAAATATAAGTGGAAGCTAACTTCGAAGCATTATAATTTGTAAACTAAGCTATTTATAAGGAAATGCAACGGAAGTTAAAGATCTCAGTCCAATCTATCTAGAGGGGCGGGGGTGGCTCAGTCGGTAGCGCGCCAGGCTCGTAATCTGCAGTTCCCAGGTTCGAGTCCCAGCTTGAGTCAGCGTTGAGATTTATCTCCGCAAAATTCCCCGCCCTGCCCACGGTCAGTAGGGGACACCGATGGGCTTGGAAAGGCCGCCGTCCGTCGGATGGGACGTTAAACCGTGGCCCCGTGTGCGGGAGAGCCATACCCTGTGCACGTTAAAGAACACGCTGGATGGCCTTGACGGGAGGCTACCATCTGTCTCCCAACAGCTGTTCCAGTGGGTCCCCTCCCCCAACCTTCTCTGAGCCTTCGGGGTCCATGTGACCTGGCCATTTAGCCCATGGTGTGCAAAAAAGTGCCGCTCAGAGGTAAAACAACCCAACCCAATCTATCTAGTAAATCTCAATTTTCAAAAATGTTCGCTTCGCACTTAAAGAGAATATTAAACAGCAACAACGCTAGTCTTAGGAAAATTCAAAATAGAAAAAAAAAAATTATTTACATAAACTTTTCAAATAAACATCTGTTGTATCAAATGGTGTGAAATAATTCTTCTTATTCAAATTATAATTAACTTCTGAGTTAAATTCTAACACAAGGCATTGCTGTTGTTAAACATTCAAACTTTCATAACTCTTTCAATACTAAGGAAATATTATTGAAAATCGAGATTTAGATAGATTTAATTGAGATTTTTATCTTCAGTCCCATTCTGTCACAAAACTCATTTTTAGAGTAGGGTTGTTTTACCTCTGAGCGGCACTTTTTTGCACACCATGGGCTAAATGGCCAGGTCACGTGGACCCCAAAGGCTCAGAGAAGGTTGGGGGAGGGGACCCACTGGAACAGCTGTTAGGAGACAGATGGTAGTCTCCCGTCAAGGCATCCAGCGTGTTCTTTAACGTGCACAGGGTATGGCTCTCCCGCACACGGGGCCACGGCTTAACGTCCCATCCGACGGACGGCGGCCTTTCCAAGCCCATCGGTTATTTTTAGAAGTTATAGAACTTGAAAGTTAGCTTACACTGATATAACATGGAGAGAGATGGTCGTAATTTAATGAGCATTCAGTGTATTTCACCGTGTAATATTCCTCAGAGTAAAGTTTAACATCAGAGCTCTCATCAGAAACTTGACCACCTGTAGAGAGAGCTACTCTATATTCAATACTATTCATACAGTCCTCGCTACATGTGTCAGTCTTTTTTGTGTAGACAGGTAGGTAACTGGCATGTGGGCTTGTGTGATGCAATCTTCCCTCCTATAACAGCTGTCTGCACTGGTAGAAGCAAATTGTGTGGGCGTGTTCGAATGATGTACAGGTTCGAGAGAATAATCCCTTTCCTTGATTGTTATCTCCGAAGCTGTTTGCTGAGGATAAAGTTCTGTGTCCTGTCAGCGTCTTTCCTGTCTGTTGCTTGCCAACGTAGGGTTTAAAGCCTATTCTCAAACATTTCAAGTGCTTACATTTCGCGTAGAACTTCTCATATTTTATTCACCGAAGCTGATAAGAACAGTGTAATAAAGGGAAGTGTTTGAAGGTGGTTAGTTCAATGTTCATCTAGTAAAGCATGTAAGGTGCTTTTGGATTGGATTGTTTACCTCTGAGGGGCACTTTTTTGCACACCATGGGCTAAATGGCCAGGCCACAAGGACCCCGAAGGCTCAGAGAAGGTTGGGGGAGGGGACCCACTGGAACAGCTGTTGGGAGACAGATGGTAGCCTCCCGTCAAGGCCATCCAGCGTGTTCTTTAACGTGCACAGGGTATGGCTCTCCCGCACACGGGGCCACGGCTTAACGTCCCATCCGACGGACGGCGGCCTTTCCAAGCCCATCGGTGTCCCCTACTGACCGTGGGCAGGGCGGGGAAATTTTGCGGAGATAAATCTCAACGCTGACCCAGCTGGGACTCGAACCTGGGAACTACAGATTACGAGCTTGGCGCGCTACTGACTGAGCCACCCCCGTCCCCATATGTAAGGTGCAAAGCAACTCCGGTGATTTAAGATTCGAACCCGCTTCAGTGGTGTATGGTTCTAATTTACTTCATCGATCTACATTTCTAACTCACCTCAGTGAGCTAAGGATCGAACCCACCTCAGTGGTGTAAAGGAACAAATAAATCACATATCTACTTCAGTTCCGTAAGGAACAAATAATCCATAAATCCACTTCAGTGGTGTAAAGGTACAAATAATCCACGAACACGCTTCAGTGGTATAAGGAACAAATAATCCACGAACACACTTCAGTTGTGTAAGGGACAAATAATCCACGAACACACGTTAGTGGTGTAAGGAGCATAACCCATTTCAGTGGTGTAAGGAAAAAATAATCCACGAACACACCTCAGTGTTGTAAGGAACAAAACGCACTTCAGTGGTTTAAGGAACAAATAATCCACGAATACACTTCAGTGGTATAAGGAACAAGTAATCCACGAAAACTCTTCAGTGGTGTAAGGAACAAAACAAAACCCACTTCAGTGGTGTAAGGAACAAATAATCCACGAACACACTTTAGTGGTATAAGGAACAAATAATCCACGAACACACTTCAGTGGTGTAAGGAACAAAACAAAATCCACTTCAGTGGTGTAAGGAACAAATAATCCACGAACACACTTTAGTGGTATAAGGAACAAATAATCCACGAACGCACTTCAGTGGTGTAAGGAACAAAACCCACTTCAGTGGTGTAAGGAACAAAACCCACTTCAGTGGTGTAAAGGAACAAAACAAAATCCACTTCAGTGGTGTAAAGAACAAATAATCCACGAACACACTTCAGTGGTGTAAGGGACAAATAATCCACGAACACACTTCAGTGGTGTAAGGAACAAAACAAAATCCACTTCAGTGGTGTAAGGAACAAATAATCCACGAACATACTTCAGTGGTGTAAGGGACAAATAATCCACGAACACACTTCAGTGGTGTAAGGAACAAAACCCACTTCAGTGGTGTAAAGGAACAAAACAAAATCCACTTCAGTGGTGTAAGGAACAAATAATCCACGAACACACTTTAGTGGTATAAGGAACAAATAATCCACGAACACACTTCAGTGGTGTAAGGGACAAATAATCCACGAACACACTTCAGTGGTGTAAGGAACAAAACCCACTTCAGTGGTGTAAAGGAAAGAAACAAAATCCACTTCAGTGGTGTAAGGAACAAATAATCCACGAACACACTTCAGTGGTGTAAGGAACAAATAATCCACGAACACACTTCAGTGATGTAAGGAACAAATAATCCACGAACATACTTCAGTGGTGTAAGAAACAAAACACACTTCAGTGGTGTAAGGAACAAAACAAAACACACTTCAGTGTTATGTACAAACCATAAAGCCTACTTCGGTGTTGTAAGGTACAAACCATAAAAACTGCTTTATTGTTGTAAGGTACGAATCAGAAAACATACTTCAGTGTTGCAAGCTAATCCACTTCCTTGATCCATGTTTCGAATCCACTTTAGGGATCTGAGGTTTTTAGCCCAGTATCAGTGTTCCTAAAGCCATATTCATTTCGGTGGTCTATATTTCGAACCGACTTCAGTTATCCAAGTTACGTTGTTTTACCTCTGAGAATCACTATTTTGCACACTGTGGGCTAAATGGGCAGGTCACAAGGACCCCGATGACTCAGAGAAGGTTTGGGGAGGGGACACACTGATAGCCTCCCGTCAAGCCCATCCAGCGTGTTCTTTAACGTGTACTCCCTACCACTTCCATTCTAGTGGTATTCCATACTAAGCTTTGAAAAATATTCTCACAAACTATACTTAATATATAAATTTTACTATGAGAATATGGGCGTCCGCAGAGGGGGGCAAACGGGCACTGCCCCCCCCCCCCGGGATCGAGTAAAAAATTCCACAAATTATAATCGTAACAATTTAAACATAATTAATTTATATACATTATGTATGTGTTTTTGTATTGATGTAATACTGTATTCTATAATCTAGTTGTAAAAAAAATCCTAAAAAATTAAATGATTAAATCAAAATTTATTGACGTAATTATTTGTCTCCAAGCTTTGCCCTGGGGGCGGGGGAGGCTCAGTCGGTAGCGCGCCAGGCTCGTAATCTGTAGTTCCCAGGTTCGAGTCCCAGCTGGGTCAGCGTTGAGATTTATCTCCGCAAAATTCCCTGCCCTGCCCACGGTCAGTAGGGGACACCGATGGGCTTGGATAGGTCGGTCGCCGTCCGTCGGATGGAACGTTAAGCCGTGGCCCCGTGTGTGGGAGAACCATACCCTGTGCACGTTAAAGAACACGCTGGATGGCCTTGACGGGAGGCTACCATCTGTCTCCCAACAGCTGTTCCAGTGGGTCCCCTCCCCCAACCTTTTCTGAGCCTTCGGGGTCCATGTGACCTGGCCATTTAGCCCATGGTGTGCAAAAAAGTGCCGCTCAGAGGTAAAACAACCCAACCCAAGCTTTGCCCACCCACCCACGAAACTTTTCTGTGGACGCCCATCTATGAGAATATTCTTTCCTTAAATCCTGACTAAGAGTTTGCATGACAGAATCAGACTCACAGAAGCTCATGGCCACTTAAATCTAATATTTTTCACTGAATTCCGACCCCCCTCCCCTAAATAAAAAAGATCCATTCTCAGAGACCATGAATGCATATTATCTTCCATCTTGAACTCGTCAACGAAAATGCTACTTTATGAAATCCAGAGAATTGTGGGAACGTTGCCAAGGGAACCTGCAACAGTGTAACTGCACAAGTACTCAAGAGCACAGAACGGAAATTGTACGTGTTCGGATGTTGTTAACCTGCGAAGCTCCATTCAGTGGAGAGTCAAGGCCGGATTCCGCCATTTCGCACACGTGACGGACCGCCTACTATTAGAGGACGGGGACGTCACTCAGATGACGTCACAATATGGAGACTGTTGCGATGGAAACTAACAAGGCGGTAATATTTTTCGGATTCCACTCCTGACCAGTTTGTGGCATGCGTCCGTGAAAATTTAGGTTGGGTTGTTTTACCTCTGAGCGGCACTTTTTTTGCAACACCATGGGCTAAATGGCCAGGTCACATGGACCCCGAAGGCTCAGAGAAGGTTGGGGGAGGGGACCCACTGGAACAGCTGTTGGGAGACAGATGGTAGCCTCCCGTCAAGGCCATCCAGCGTGTTCTTTAACGTTGGGTTGTTTTACCTCTGAGCGGCACTTTTTTGCACACCATGGGCTAAATGGCCAGGTCACATGGACCCCGAAGGCTCAGAGAAGGTTGGGGGAGAAGACTCACTGGAACAGCTGTTGGGAGACAGGCTTGCCTCCCGTCAAGGCCATCCAGAGGTTCTTTAACGTGCACAGGGTATGACTCTCCCGCACACGGGGCCACGGCTTAACGTCCCATCCGACGGACGGCGGTCTTTCCAAGCCCGCCGTCCGTCGGATGTCCCCTACTGACCGTGGGCAGGGCGGAGAATTTTGCGGAGATATATCTCAACGCTGGCTCAGCTGGGACTCGAACCTGGGAACTACAGATTACGAGCCTGGCGCGCTACCGAATGAGCCACCCGCGCCCCGCGTCCGTGAAAAAAAAAGTGCCAAGAAGAAAAGAGATTAGAAAAATTAAAAAAGATGAACGTGGGTACAGATATATTTGGAAGCCATGTTGACACCTAAGCGAAGAAGGTTTGTTTTTTAATGCTATACTTACGCCAGAGCTATTGTGTCTTCATCAAGATAAACATCATGACTAGTTCATAGAAATAAAGTAATTTTTTTTCGTTGGAGTTTTGAGGCTTCTTTTTCACGTTCCTTTGTGTTTTAGAAGGACAATATTCAGAATATTTATTATTCAGCTCATCATTGTCACATATTGACGTCATGGTGATAGTATTGCTCTTACGATCAATGAAATTGATGATCATATAATGTAGAGTTCAATGATGATATGATGATCGTATCATGAACAGTTCTGAGATAATATTGATGATCGTATCGTGACGAGTTTCCGAAACAAAAATTGATGACCATATTATGAGCAATTCATAGATAATATTGATGATCGTATTCATGAGCAGTTCAGAGAAACATTAAAGATCGTGTTCTGCAGAGTTAAGAGATATTATTGATGGTCTAGGGTTGAGTGAGCTTGGCTAGTGATCAAAGGGCCTGAGTTCGAGCCAGGGGCATGGCGAAGATATTAGGGTCCCCCCCCCACAACAAGAGAACGAAACTTTTCCAACTCGGAAAGCAAATATTTCCAACTGAGGTAATAAGTACTTTACATATATTTTAATTGTTTCTGTCAGGGGTTCAGCTCCTGCGGGGGGGGGGGGAAGTTTTCTCAAGATCTTGTCAACTGTACTAATCTGCAGTTCCCAGGTTCGAGTCCCAGCTGGGTCAGCGTTGAGATTTACTCCGCAAAACTCCCCGCCCTGCCCATGGTCAGTAGGGGACACCGATGGACTTGGATAAGGCCACCGTCCGTCGGATGGGACGTTAAGCCGTGGCCCCGTGTGGGGGGAGCCATACCCTGTGCACGTTAAAGAACACGCTGGATGGCCTTAAACGGGAGGTTCCATCTGTCTCCCAACAGCTGTTCCAGTGGGTCCCCTCCCCCAACCTTCTCTGAACCTTCGGGGTTCGCGTGACCTGGCCATTTAGCCCATTGTGTGCAAAAAGGGCCGCTCAGAGGTAAAACAAGCCAACCCAACCTGACCATTTAGCCCATTGTGTGCAAAAAAGTGCCGCTCAGAGGTAAAACAACCCAACGTTAAAGAACACGCTTGATGGCCTTGACGGGAAGCTACCATCTGCCTCCCAACAGCTGTTCCAGTGGGTCCCCTCCCCCAACCTTCTCTGAGCCTTCGGGTTCCACGTGACCTGGCCATTTAGTCCATTGTGCGCAAAAAAGTGACGCTCAGAGGTAAAACAACCCAACCCGACACATGTTACCAAAGCATTTCAAGATTTCCAGCTATTTTGCTCACGATTCGTATAAATCGAGTAATATTTCTCTAAAATATTTTCTCGTCACTAAGTTAGATTAATGATATCATTGTCAGTAAATTCGGAGAATATTCTTTATAGTCCCCTCTCCCCCAAAAAAATCTCCACCAAATTCCACACCTTTTGTTAATCGAGTTCCTTTTCCATGCAAATGCATATCGCACACCTCACAAAGAACCACCATAAAAATACCTCAACAGGGATGCTAAGGGGGTCTCTTCCACTAAGTTTTTTAACATCAGCTTTTTTTTTACACGTCAGCTAGCAATAGGCGAAATTTAATACCCCTTATGTAATGACCTCGGTTAAGATGCCACCTTGAGTAATACTTCATACATCCTCCTCTACGTTCAAAGTCTTGTTTTCCTCTTCTGTCCTCCTCATCCCTTCCCCCCTCCCGCGTCTCCTTCCCAGCCCTCGATGTAATTATATGTCAGTCCAGTTAGAAAAGAGGGGGTGGTGAAGGGGGGGGGGGGTTAGAGAATGAGAGGCACGAGGGAAAAGGCGCTACACTGGAATGGAAATGCATTCTCTGTACCCGCCCTTCCTCTTGTGGAAGTCTGAGATCATAGGTCAGCCGATGCGGAAGAGCACGTGAACTTGATTTGTGTGTGTGGGGAGGAGGGATAAGAGGAGGGAGGGGGAAGAAGAGAGATGGAGGTCAAGTCTGCTGAGTCTGCCAACTTCGGTTGTGGGGTGCGAGTTCGCATTTAACCCCTTAAGCGACTGAGAAATCAGCTGAGGTAATTCGTTGGTGAATTCGGTTGCGTTGATTAATTATCGTTGTTGTGGTTCGTACCGTTTCTTTTTTTGTGGTTGTTGACGTCATTGCGCGTTCACAGATGATGCTAATCAGCTGTTGGCGGCCATTTGTCTTGTGCTCACCCGAAGCCTTGACGGAGGAATCAGTGATGTATAAGGAGAGAGATGGAGTTGATGGAAAAATGAAAAAGGGATGTTGTGTTTAATGGGTTCGTTACAGTTGATCATTTCGCGAAGCCTTTCCACAAAATAAATTAACAGAAAGAGGAAAACATTACGATGGCTTCATTATAAGGGTAGAAAATTCTTTTCGAAAATTAGTTCACGGGAATTTTCGAGTTTTAGGCTGGAGTTGGGTTGTTTTACCTCTGAGCGGCACTTTTTTTGCACACCATGGGCTAAATAGTCAGGTCACAAGGACCCCGAAGGCTCAGAGAAAGTTTGGTGAGGGACCCACTGGAACAGCTGTTGGGAGACAGATGGTAGCTTTCCTTCAAGGTCATCCAGAGTGTTCTTTAACGTGCAAAGGGTATGGCTCTCCCACACACGGGGCCACGGCTTAACGTCCCATCCGATGGACGGCGGCATTTCCAAGCCCATCGGTGTCCCCTACTGACCGTGGGCAGGGCGGGGAATTTTGCGGAGATAAATCTCAACGCTGACCCAGCTGGGACTCGAACCTGGGAACTACAGATTACGAGCCTGGCGCGCTACCAACTGAGCCACCCCCGCCCCACACACACAAGGACCCCGAAGGCTCAGAGAAAGTTTGGGGAGGGACCCACTGGAACAGCTGTTGGGAGACAGATGGTAGCTTTCCTTCAAGGCCATCCAGCGTGTTCTTTAACGTGCACAGGGTATGGCTCTCCCACACACGGGGCCACGGCTTAACGTCCCATCCGATGGACGGCGGCATTTCCAAGCCCATCGGTGTCCCCTAATGACCGTGGGCAGGGCGGGGTTAGGCTAGAGAGCCCAAATATTAGTTGTGTTGGCTTTGGTTGTTTTACCACTAAGCGGCTCTTTTTTGCACGCAATGGGCTAAATGATCAGGCCACAAGAACTCTGAGAGTTCAGAGAAGGTTGTGGGGAGGAGTCCCACTAGACAGCTGTTGGAAGACCGATGGTAGATTCCCGTCAGGGCCATCCAGCGTGTTCGTGCACGGGGTTATTAACTACAGATTACAGCTGGACAAAGGGGCTGGGGCGGCTAAGTCGGTAGCGTGCGAGACTCGTAATCTGCAGTTCCACGGTTCGAGTCCCAGGCTGGGTAAACGTTGAGATATATCTCCGCAAAACTGCCTACGGTCAGTAGTGGATACGGATGGTTTGGAAAGGCCGCCGTCTGTCGGAGGAAACGTTAAGCCGTGGCTTCGTGTGCGAGAGAGCCATACGCTGTGCACGTTAAAGAACACGCTGGATAACCTTGACGGGAAGCTACCATTTACCTCCCAGTGGATCCCAACCTCAAACCTTCTCTCAGCCTTCGGGGTCCTTGTGAACTGGCCATTTAGCCCACACAACCTAATTGTACTAATTATTTTCTAGATCAAATCAAGAGATTTGATTTCCATTACAGTGTGGAATTTTACCCTTCGTTTAAGAGGTTTTGTAAAAAGGTTTCACGAATAATACCGGAAATATTCACGAGTTTATATATTTATAACCTTCATTGTCCTTATTAGCGTCCTGTGGACAAATGGTTAACGCGCTTGGCTGCTGATCAGAGGGACCTGGGTTCGAGCCCCTGGTAAGGCATGGATATTTGTGATGTTTCTCTGCTGAGGTCTATCCCTTCTCGCAGACCTCATACTCAAGCAGCTGCTTGCCACAGAGGTCTGACAGGAGCCTGTCAGTTTATATGCCATAGTAGAAGGTCTGAGAGGATGGCAGGACCTCAGCTGAAAAACGACACAAACAGCCATGCCTTACCCGGGGCTCGAACCCAGGTCCCTTAGATCAGTATCCAAGCGCGCTAACCACTCGGCCATGGGATGGCTAATATATAAATAAATACCTCCTCAAGCAGCTGCTTCCCACAGAGGTCTGACAGGAGCCTGTCAGTTTATATGCCATAGTAGAAGGTCTGAGAGGATGGCAGGACCTCAGCTGAAAAACGACACAAACAGCCATGCCTTACCCGGGGCTCGAACCCAGGTCCCTTAGATCAGTATCCAAGCGCGCTAACCACTCGGCCATGGGATGGCTAATATATAAATAAATACCCCCTCAAGCAGCTGCTTGCCACAGAGGTCTTACAGGAGCCTGTCAGTTTATATGCCATAGTAGAAGGTCTGAGAGGATGGCAGGACCTCAGCAGAAAAACGACACAAACAGCCATGCCTTACCCGGGGCTCGAACCCAGGTCCCTTAGATCAGTAGCCAAGCGCGCTAACACGCGGGACTCGAACCCAGGTCCCTTAGAACAGTAGCCAAGCGCGCTAACCACTCGGCCATGAGGCGGCTAAAATAACCCAAGTGGTGCTTAAAATAGTCTGGAAAAAACACACTGTGTTTTATTTCGTCTCTGTTGTAAAATTTAATATTTTGCAAGAGTGGGAGAGGGGGTTACCTTTCCCTCTGAATCTGGTGCTATTTACAAGTCATCGAAAATTGAAAAAAAAAAAAATTCCCGCAGCTATTTATCAGTAAAACTGTTGTTCGTTCAGCACCAAACTCTAATTGAAATTAAAAAACTCAGAAATATTTCCCGCTATAAGATTTTTGTCGGAGTGAGAGCAAAGTAAGATGTAGTGCCGCGTTGCTAAGCAACCGCGAGCGTGACAGCAACAAAAGCATAAGGATGAGGAAGTAACAGATTCGAACAGACCACGAACTCTGCTGGAGTACATTGTCCGATCCGTTTGTAAAGGGGCAGTTCGCGGGTGATTACGGTGTTCAAAAAGGAGGCACAGTTGAAGGGACAGGAGGCAAAAGATCACACCTGGCTGGGTTCAGGCTCGAAAAATTGGCTACACGGTTCCCAGCTCACCACGTGTCGTTAGGTTGATGATCATAATCTGTGTCATTGTCTCAACGATGACACGCTTCTTTCTGTTTCTTGGGTTCACTGTCAGTTTGTATGGGGAAGCATTAAGGGAACCCTCGAGGCGAGTTTGAACATCGAACAAAACATGTCTCGGGGAAATAATCTGTTGTCATGATACGGGTATTATTATGACGTCCTGTATTTGCTAATCGTCTGATAGGAATTGTCGAAACAATACCCAAAGTGGCCTCAATGGATTGTGAATGGCTTTCATTATGAAGTAGCAGAGTTTATATATCGCAGCGAAGTCTAGTCACTTTCTGTCCGAAGAAGGTGGCTTTTGGGTTGTTGGGTTGTTTTACCTCTGAGCGGCACTTTTTGCACACCATGGGCTAAATGGCCCGGTCACATGGACCCCGATGGCTCAGAGAAGGTTGGGGGAGGGGACCCACTGGAACAGCTGTTGGGAGACAGATGGTAGCCTCCCGTCAAGGCCATCCAGCGTGTTCTTTAACGTGCACAGTGTATGGCTCTCCCGCACACGGAGACAGGGCTTAACGTCCCATCCGACGGACGACGGCCTTTTCAAACCCATCGGTGTCCCCTACTGACCGTGAGCAGGGCGGGGAATTTTGCGGAGATAAATCTCAACGCTGACCCAGCTGGGACTCGAACCTGGGAACTACAGATTACGAGCCTGGCGCGCTACCGACTGAGCCACCCCCGCCTCCTTCGGTCCGAAGAGGGTGGCTATAATTTTGAAGAAGAAGGTTTAATACCGTAGCGAAGTCTATTCACTTTATGTCTGAAGAGAGTGGTTTTTATTGTGAAGCAGAAGGTTTTTATTTTCGTAACGAAGTGTACTCAGTTTCTGTCCGAAGATCTTGGGCGGGGGTGGCTCAGTCGGTAGTGCGTTGGGCACGTAATGTGCAGTTCCCAGATTCGAGTCCCAGCTGCATCAGCGTTGAGACTTATCTTTGCAAAACTCCCCGCCCTGCCCACGGTCAGTAGGGGACACCTGTGGGCTTGGAAAGACCGCCGTCCGTCGGATGGGACGTTAAATCTTAAGTCGTAGCCCCGTGTGTATACAGTTTTAAGTCGTGGCCCCGTGTGTGGGAGAGCTGTGGACGTTAAAGAACACGCTGGATGGCCTTGACGGGGGGGATACCATCTGTCTCCCAACAGTTGTTCCAGTGGGTCCCCTCCCCCAATCTTCTCTGAACCTTCGGGGTCCTTGTGACATTTAGCCCATGGTCAGAGGCAGAACAATTGAATCCGAAGATCTGTTTCATACCAACTGTCTAGTAGGTCCCCTTCCTAAACCCAGTTCTGAGTGTTTGTGTTCCTTGTGACCCTGCCAGTAACTCTCTAATTTCCAGTTGGGGTATATATCACGTGTATATGGCCTATGCTATTGAGGTTAGTAAGAGTTTCAACTCTGGTGTAATCTCTTCATGGATTTTTTTTTTTTAGTTTTAAAGGAAATTACGTATGAAATAATACAGAGGATGGATCTGATCCATCTTGCCAATTTACGCAAATTTTGTTAGCGTCGATCTATTGCATCCTGACAATTTACGAAAATATTCATAGTGGAGGCCTAAGCGACCCTGCCAATTTATGTAAATTTTCTTATCGTTAATATGTTCTGGTAATTTAAGCAAATTTTCCTCCATCTTCGATCTAATCGATCCTGGAAATTTATTCCAATTTTTCCAGCATCGATCTAATCGAATTTGACAATTTACACGAATTTTTTAAGCTTCGATCTATTCGATCCTGGAAATTTACTCACATTTTTCTAGCTACGATGTAAATGAACCTGACAGTTTACACAATTTTTTCAAGTCGATCTATTCGATGTTGGCAATTTACTAAACTTTTCTCAGCGTCAATCTTTTCGATCTTGGTAATTTACTCAAATTTTTTCAGTTTCGATCCAGTTGATCCTGGGAATTTATAGAAATTTTCCTAGTGTGCGATCTAATCGTACCAAGCAATTCACTCAAAATTTCCTAGATACGATCTGATAGTTTACACAAATTTTTCCAGTGTGCGATCTAATCGATCTTGGAAATTTACTCAAATTTTTCCAGTTTCGATCCATAGCTTCTGAAAATTTATAAAAAGTTTCCTAGTGTGCGATCTAATCTGACCTGACAATTTGCAAAATTTTCCTAGCGTCGAACTGTAAGATCCTGAAAATTTACTCAAAATTTCCTAGCAACATCTAATCGAACCTGACAATTTACTCAAATTTTCCTCGGCGTTGATACAATCGATCTTGTAAATTTACTTTAATTTTCCCAGCTTCGATCTAGTCAATCCTAGAAATTGGTAAAAAATTTTCCCAGTGTCAATCTAATCGATCTCGGCAATTTACACAAAATTTCTTGCGTCAATCTGATTGATCTTGGCAATTTACACAATATTTCCTAGCGTAAATTAATATAACGTTCTTAAATTAAAATTTCCTAGCGTCAATTTAATCGATCTTGGCAATTTACTCAATATTTCCTAGTGTCAATCTAATCGATCTTGGCAATTTACATAATATTTTCTAGCGTCAATCTAATCGATTTTGGCATTTTACACAAAATTTCCTAGCGTCAATCTAATCGATCTTGGCGATTTACACAAAATTTCCTAACGTTAATCTAATCGATCTTGGCAATTTACACAATATTTTCTACCGTCAATCCCATTGATCTTGGCAATTAACGCAATATTTCCTAGCGTCAATCTAATCGATCTTGGCAATTTACACAATATTTTCTAGCTTTAATCTAATCGATCTTGGCCATTTACACAATATTTCCTAGCGTCAATCTAATCGATCTTGGCAATTTACACAAAATTTCCCAGCGTCAATCTAATCGATCTTGGCAATTTACACAATATTTCTTAGCGTCAATCTAATCGATCTTGGTAATTTACACAAAATTTCCTAGCGTCAATCTAATCGATCTTGGCAATTTACACAATATTTCCTAGGTTCAATCTAATCGATCTTGGCAATTTACACAAAATTTCCCAGCGTCAATCTAATCGATCTTTGCAATCTACACAAAATTTCCTAGCGTCAATCTAATCGATCTTGGCAATTTACACAATATTTTTTAGCGTCAATCTAATCGATCTTTGTAATAAATACAAAATATCCGAGCGTCAATGTAATCGATCTTGGCGATTTACACAATATTTCCTAGCGTCAATCTAATCGATCTTGGCAATTTACACAATATTTTCTAGTGTCAATCTAAACGATCTTAACAATTTACACAATAGTTCCTAGCGTCAATCTTATCGTTCTTGGCAATTTACACAATATTTTCTAGCTTCAATCTAATCGAACTTGGCAATTTACACAATATTTCCTAGCGTCAATATAATCGATCTTGGCAATTTACAAAATATTTTTTAGCGTCAATGTAATCGATCTTGGCGATTTACACAATATTTTCTGGCTTCAATCTAAACGATCTTGGCAATTTACACAATATTTCCTAACGTCAATCTAATCGATCTTGGCAATTTACACAATATTTCCTAACGTCAATCTAATCGATCTTGGCAATTTACACAATATTTCCTAACGTCAATCTAATCGATCTTGGCAATTTGCACAAAATTTCCTAGCGTCAATCTAATCGATCTTGGCAATTTGCACAAAATTTCCTAGCGTCAATCTAATCGATCTTGGCAATTTACACAAAATTTCCTAGCGTCAATCTAATCGAACTTTACAATTTACACAATATTTCCTAGCGTCAATCTAAACGATCTTGGCAATTTACACAAAATTTCCTAGCGTCAATCTAATCGATCTTGACAATTTACACAAAATTTCCTAGCGTCAATCTAATCGATCTTGGCAATTTACACAATATTTTCTAGCGTCAATCTAATCGATCTTGGCAATTTACACAAAATTTTCTAGGATCAATCTAATCGATCTTGGCAATTTGCACAATATTTCCTAGCGTCAATCTAATCGATCTTGGCAATTTACTCAATATTTCCTAGCGTCAATCTAATCGATCTTTGCAATTTACAGAATATTTTCTACCGTCAATCCCATTGATCTTGGCAATTAACACAAAATTTCCTAACGTCAATCTATTGACGCTAGGAAATTGGCAATTTACTAGGATCTTGGCAATTTACACAATATTTTCTAGCTTTAAACTAATCGATCTTGGCCATTTACACAATATTTCCTAGCCTCAATCTAATCGATCTTGGCAATTTACACAAAATTTCCCAGCGTCAATCTAATCGATCTTTGCAATCTACACAAAATTTCCTAGCGTCAATCTAATCGATCTTGGCAATTTACACAATATTTTTTAGCGTCAATCTAATCGATCTTTGTAATAAATACAAAATGTCCGAGCGTCAATGTAATCGATCTTGGCGATTTACACAATATTTCCTAGCGTCAATCTAATCGATCTTGGCAATTTACACAATATTTTCTAGTGTCAATCTAAACGATCTTAACAATTTACACAATAGTTCCTAGCGTCAATCTTATCGTTCTTGGCAATTTACACAATATTTTCTAGCTTCAATCTAATCGAACTTGGCAATTTACACAATATTTCCTAGCGTCAATATAATCGATCTTGGCAATTTACAAAATATTTTTTAGCGTCAATGTAATCGATCTTGGCGATTAACACAATATTTTCTGGCTTCAATCTAAACGATCTTGGCAATTTACACAATATTTCCTAACGTCAATCTAATCGTTATCTTGGCGATTTACACAATATTTCCTAACGTCAATCTAATCGATCTTGGCAATTTACACAATATTTCCTAACGTCAATCTAATCGATCTTGGCAATTTGCACAAAATTTCCTAGCGTCAATCTAATCGATCTTGGCAATTTGCACAAAATTTCCTAGCGTCAATCTAATCGATCTTGGCAATTTACACAAAATTTCCTAGCGTCAATCTAATCGAACTTTACAATTTACACAATATTTCCTAGCGTCAATCTAAACGATCTTGGCAATTTACACAAAATTTCCTAGCGTCAATCTAATCGATCTTGACAATTTACACAAAATTTCCTAGCGTCAATCTAATCGATCTTGGCAATTTACACAATATTTTCTAGCGTCAATCTAATCGATCTTGGCAATTTACACAAAATTTTCTAGGATCAATCTAATCGATCTTGGCAATTTGCACAATATTTCCTAGCGTCAATCTAATCGATCTTGGCAATTTACTCAATATTTCCTAGCGTCAATCTAATCGATCTTTGCAATTTACAGAATATTTTCTACTGTCAATCCCATTGATCTTGGCAATTAACACAAAATTTCCTAGCGTCAATCTAATCGATCTTGGCAATTTACACAATATTTTCTAGCTTTAATCTAATCGATCTTGGCCATTTACACAATATTTCCTAGCCTCAATTTAATCGATCTTGGCATTTACACAATATTTCCTAGCGTCAATCTAATCGATCTTGGCAATTTACACAATATTTCCTAGCGTCAATATAATCGATCTTGGCAATTTACAAAATATTTTTTAGCGTCAATGTAATCGATCTTGGCGATTAACACAATATTTTCTGGCTTCAATCTAAACGATCTTGGCAATTTACACAATATTTCCTAACGTCAATCTAATCGATCTTGGCAATTTACACAATATTTCCTAACGTCAATCTAATCGATCTTGGCAATTTACACAATATTTCCTAACGTCAATCTAATCGATCTTGGCAATTTGCACAAAATTTCCTAGCGTCAATCTAATCGATCTTGGCAATTTGCACAAAATTTCCTAGCGTCAATCTAATCGATCTTGGCAATTTACACAAAATTTCCTAGCGTCAATCTAATCGAACTTTACAATTTACACAATATTTCCTAGCGTCAATCTAAACGATCTTGGCAATTTACACAAAATTTCCTAGCGTCAATCTAATCGATCTTGACAATTTACACAAAATTTCCTAGCGTCAATCTAATCGATCTTGGCAATTTACACAATATTTTCTAGCGTCAATCTAATCGATCTTGGCAATTTACACAAAATTTTCTAGGATCAATCTAATCGATCTTGGCAATTTGCACAATATTTCCTAGCGTCAATCTAATCGATCTTGGCAATTTACTCAATATTTCCTAGCGTCAATCTAATCGATCTTTGCAATTTACAGAATATTTTCTACTGTCAATCCCATTGATCTTGGCAATTAACACAAAATTTCCTAGCGTCAATCTAATCGATCTTGGCAATTTACACAATATTTTCTAGCTTTAATCTAATCGATCTTGGCCATTTACACAATATTTCCTAGCCTCAATTTAATCGATCTTGGCATTTACACAATATTTCCTAGCGTCAATCTAATCGATCTTGGCAATTTACACAATATTTCCTAGCGTCAATATAATCGATCTTGGCAATTTACAAAATATTTTTTAGCGTCAATGTAATCGATCTTGGCGATTAACACAATATTTTCTGGCTTCAATCTAAACGATCTTGGCAATTTACACAATATTTCCTAACGTCAATCTAATCGATCTTGGCAATTTACACAATATTTCCTAACGTCAATCTAATCGATCTTGGCAATTTACACAATATTTCCTAACGTCAATCTAATCGATCTTGGCAATTTGCACAAAATTTCCTAGCGTCAATCTAATCGATCTTGGCAATTTACACAATATTTCCTAGCGTCAATCTAATCGATCTTGGCAATTTACACAATATTTTCCAGCGTCAATCTAATCGATCTTTGCGATTTACACAAAATTTCCTAACGTTAATCTAATCGATCTTTGCAATTTACACAATATTTTCTACCGTCAATCCCATTGATCTTGGCAATTAACACAAAATTTCCTAACGTCAATCTATTGACGCTAGGAAATTGGCAATTTACTAGGATCTTGGCAATTTACACAATATTTTCTAGCTTTAATCTAATCGATCTTGGCCATTTACACAATATTTCCTAGCGTCAATCTAATCGATCTTGAAAATTTACACAAAATTTCCCAGCGTCAATCTAATCGATCTTGGCGATTTACGTAATATTTCCCAGCGTCAATCTAATCGATCTTGGCAATTTACACAATATTTCCTAGCGTCAGTCTAATCGATCTTGGCAATTTACTCAATATTTCCCGGCGTCAATCTAATCGATCTTGGCAATTTACTCAATATTTCCCGGCGTCAATCTAATCGATCTTGGCAATTTACACAATATTTCCTAACGTCAATGTAACCGATCTTGGCAATTTACACAATATTTCCTTGCGTCAATCTAAACGATCTTGACAATTTACACAAAATTTCTAGCGTCAATCTAATCGATCTTGGCAATTGACACAAAATTTTCTAGCGTCAATCTAATCAATCTTGACAATTTACATAATATTTTCTAGCTTCAATCTAATCGATCTTGGCAATTTACACAAAATTTTCTAGCCTCAATCTAATCGATCTTGGGAATTTACACAATATTTTCTAGCTTTAATCTAATCGATCTTGGCCATTTACACAATATTTCCTAACGTCAATGTAACCGATCTTGGCAATTTACACAATATTTTCTGGCGTCAATCTAAACGATCTTGACAATTTACACAAAATTTCCTAGCGTCAATCTTATCGATCTTTTCAATTTACGCAATATTTTCTAGCTTCAATCTAATCGATCTTGACATTCTAAAGCTTAAGTACATCGGTTGCAATAAAGTGCGCTCACAGATAATAACGAGCCAACACCAATCTTCCGCAACGAATTTTTCGATTGATGCAAAAAAAAGAAGAAGAAAAAGTTTCCTTTATCTTATGAGAAAGTAATTACGACAACAACACCTCACCGAGGCATGACGCTGGGTCTCTCGCTTTCAAGTAGGAGACGGTAGTTTGCCCTAAAGTAGGTTTTCGAGCAAATCCTAGTTCTAAAGAGAGCAGCGATCTTCTCCATTCTGCATTGAACCGATTGAAGGGGAAGATCTTGAGGGAAAAGACAATAACACCGATGATTTCGGATTCATTATGACGAGGTTCGGACTGCAATGTGGAATGACTGATGTTGAAACAAAAGAGGGAAATTCTGTCTCTAACATAACTGGCACGATTATCAGTTACGGCAATCGATAAATGTAGGGTAACACATCTTTGGGTTTTTGGATACAAAAGCTTCTGTTATAACCTCCAGGCAAAGCTTATACCTGAAATCGCTATTTGTTTTTTTAAGTGTATCGTTACGATCGACTTCTGTGCTGAATATCTCCCTTGTCGTCGTCATTACTGGATGGAGAAATTTGCATTTTGGACAGCTTCCTTCTCTCAAGTGTTTCAACTTGGAAGTACTCCACATTAGTATGTCCTAAAATTTTATGGACGGTGGAGCGCCTTGATTTTACTAACTCGTTTAAGAGGAAAGTTTATTTTGCTAAATATTTGATGAGGAAAGTTTATTAAACATTTCAGGTGGAGCTGCTGACTTTACTGTTTTTAGCCTCAACAGCTGGTTTTGATGAGTATTTTTCAAGGAGCACTTCGCTTTGCTGTGATTAGATTGGATTGGATTGTTTTACCTCTGAGCGGCACTTTTTTGCACACCATGGGCTAAATGGCCAGGCCACAAGGACCCCGAAGGCTCAGAAAAGGTTGGGGGAGGGGACCCACTGGAACAGCTGTTGGGAGACAGATGGTAGCCTCCCGTCAAGGCCATCCAGCGTGTTCTTTAACGTGCACAGGGTATGACTCTCCAGCACACGGGGCCACGGCTTAACGTCCCATCCGATGGACGGCTGCCTTTTCAAGCCCATCGGTGTCCCCTACTGACCGTGGGCAGTGCGGGGAATTTTGCGGAGATAAATCTCAACGCTGACCAAGCTGGGACTCGAACCTGGGAACTACAGGTTACGAGCCTGGCGCGCTACCGACTGAGCACCCCCGCCCCATAATTCAATGAACACTCATGTATATTTTATTATCTTAAATATTGTTTAAATATTTGCATTTTAAAATATTAATATTTCTCTCTTTTAGCATTTTATATTGATAGTTTTAAGAAAGCCAATCTGATACCCCAAAGCGAAACAACAGACGAAAAGATTGACAAAAAAGTTTTTTCTTTATGAAAATAACAACATTTAAGCAAGCACACAATCTTTCGTAAACTAAAAATAAAACAAACATCCAGTTTTCCTCCAAGCGAAAGAATTATCCATCTATATTTTTTAAATTTTGGAAGGCCTTTTTTATTTAGTAATAATTGCTCACCAATGCAGAACATTCGTATAAAAAACTGTGGTGAAGTGTGATTCTTGAAATCCTTCTTTCGCTGTTGTGATTCCTTAACTGATACAAAGTTAAAACAAGTTTTGCAATGGGAAAAGAAACAAGTGAAGATTAAATGAACTGCGACGTACACATGATACTTTTCCATTGCCCTCGTATAAGTTGTGTTTGCAGCAGGTATTTACGATAGCAGATGATACGAAAGTGATTCTTAAAAAGTGTTTTCTTCGATGCAAAAAGAAACAGATTTTCTTCTTTCGTCGTTTTTGCCACTTTCACTTTTATCACAGGTTAACGACTTCAGGGAATGGACGGAAATGACTTCGTCGATTAGGTTGGATTATCTTACCTCTGAGCAACAAATTTATGCACAAAATGTGCTAAGTGGCAGGTCACAAAGATTGGGTTGGGTTGTTTTACCTCTGAGCGGCACTTTTTTGCACATCATGGGCTAAATGGCCAGGTCACAAGGACCCCGAAGGCTCAGAGAAGGTTGGGGGAGGGGACCCACTGGAACAGCTGTTGGGAGACATATGGTGGTCTCCCGTCAAAGCCATCCAGCGTGTTCTTTAACGTGCACAGGGTATGGCTCTCCCACACACTGGGCCACGGCTTAACGTACCATCCGACGGACACGGCCTTTCCAAGCCCATCGGTGTCCCCTACTGACCGTGGACAGGGCGGGGAATTTTGCGGAGATAAATCTCAACGCTGACCCAGCTGGGACTCGAACCTGGGAACTTCAGATTACGAGCCTGGCGCGCTACCGACTGAGCCACCCCCGCCCCCAGGTCACAAAGACCCCAAGGGCTCAGAGAAAGGGGAAGGAAACCCACTGGACAGCTGGTAGGAGACATATGGTAGCCTCCAGTCAAGGCCATCCAGTGTGTTCTTTAACGAGCACAAGATATGGCTATCTCACCCACATGAGAACCACGACTTAACGTCCCATCCTACGGACGGTGGCCTTTTCCAGAACATTAGTGTCTCCTTTCTGACTTTGGCAGTGTACAGTTATGCGGAGATACATCTCAACGCTGGTCCAGTTGTTACTCAAACCTTGGAGGTAAAGATTTCGATCGTGGCACCTCTATCGACTGAGCTAAACCCTCATCCTCACCGTATAGCCTTGACGGGGGGCTACCATTTGTCTCCTAACAGCTTTCCAATGAGTCCTCTATACCCAGCCATTTCTAAGCCCTCGAAGTCCTTGTGACCGGGTCACTTGGACCATTATATAAATAAAATAAATATCCCCTGAAGCAGCTGCTTGCCACAGAGGTCTGACAGGAGCCTGTCAGTTTATATGCCACAGTAGGAGATCTGAGAGGATGGCAGGACCTCAGCAGAAAAACGACACACACATCCATGCCTAATCCGGGGCTCGAACCCAGGTCCCTTAGATCAGTAGCCAAGCGCGCTAACCACTTAAAAAAAATAAATTCCCCTCAAGCAGCTGCTTGCCACAGAGATCTGACAGGAGCCTGCCAGTTTATATGCCATAGTAGAATTGTGTGTGTATAAAAAAAAAGTGCCGCTCAGAGGCAAAAAAACCGAAATCTCTGTTGATAATAAGAACATTGAAATTTCTAACAACTACTCTCACAATGGAGAAGTTTCTATGGCACAAAACTACAGTTTCTATGGCACCTACTGGGTCTTTGACCTTATGATCAGTCTAAAAGCTATAAAGAAATCTCTTGAGAATTACAATCAACTCTACAAACAGGTCTAGAGATACTTCACCCATCAGTGCTTGTTCATTATTTCAAAAAAAAAAAGTTTCAGCTCCAAACCCAGTAATTTTTTCCCGAAATCATCACGTTTGTTTAGGAAGTCGTGAGAGAATACGTGTGATTAGGAAAACCACTATATCTGCCACCCATTCCTCCTCTGAAACGTTTCCTTTGTATATATAGTTTGCTTTAACAAAGACTGCAAGATTAATCTGTCTTCCTTTGACAAACCTTTTCTGTTCCCCTCATATTATTAAGACGTTGCTTCCAAACGTTAGGACTTGTTCAAAGAATTCCTGAAGGAAAAATATCTAGTCTTGATTTCGTGATGCATACTGATAGATAGCTTTAATTTATGCAACTATATTTATCCAAATAGGTGAACTTAAAACTGGTTTTAAACCTCTTTAAACTGTTTCGTTTACGTATCACAACACTCAATTAACTTTTATATCTTTTCTTATGGTAGTTGGTTCGTCAGAATATTTGATGACACATCTATTGTTAATATGGTTTCGATAAGGTCTGGGAATTTTTTTTCTTGAACTACTGTTTCGAAAACTGGACGGTTTACGTGATGTTTCTGCATGGATATTTTATTTGATCGGAAAGATTAAAAAAGAGATAGACACTTCTTGTTGATAATGTTTTTATCTTTGAGACAACTGACTATTTCTGTTCTCTCGTTTATTCAGATAAGTCTCAGTTGTTTTTTGTTTAAAACAAATCGAGTTGGGTTGGGTTGTTTTACCTCTGAGCGGCACTTTTTTGCACATCATGGGCTAAATGGCCAGGTCACATGGACCCCGAAGGCTCAGAGAAGGATGGGGGAGGGGACCCACTGGAACAGCTGTTGGGAGACAGATGGTAGCCTCCCGTCAAGGCCATCCAGCGTGTTCTTTAACGTGCACAGGGTATGGCTCTCCCGCGCACGGAGTCACGGCTTAACGTCCCATCCGACGGACGGCGGCCTTTCCAAGCCCATCGGTGTCCCCTACTGACCGTGGGCAGGACAGGGAATTTTGCGGAGATAAATCTCAACGCTGACCCAGCTGGGACTCGAACCTGGGAACTACAGATTACGAGCCTGGCGCGCTACCGACTGAGCCACCCCCGCCCCAAAACGAGTCGAGAATATCAAAAAAAATTTTTTTTTTCTTTTGAGTGAGAGACACGATCATTATTGCGACATAAATACAAGATTGCAGCGTTTTCTTGTTTTGTTTTCTTCTCTTGTATTCGATTGGCATTTTGTATAGTCGCTCAAAAAAATATCTGAACATCATGGTTGATTACAGAATTGAGAAAAAATATCTGGTTATTTTTTCTCAATTCTGTAATCAACCATGGTGTTCAGATATTTTTTTCAGCGACTGTATTGTTCGTTTCGATAAATATCTTTTCGAGTTTTCCGAGATATTGGTTTTTACTCATGGTAAATCCCCGCCCTGCACACGTCAGTAGGGGACACCGATGGGCTTGGAAAGGCCGCCGTCCGTCGGATGGGGCATTAAGCCGTGGCCACATGTGCGGGAGAGCCATACCCTGTGCACGTTAAAGAACACGCTGGATGGCCTTGACGGGAGGCTACCATGTGTCTCCCAACAGCTGTTCCAGTGGGTCCCCTCCCCCAATTTTCTCTGAGCCTTCGGGGTCCTTGTGACCTGGCCATTTATCCCACTGTGTGCAAAAAAGTGCCGCTCAGAGGTAAAACAACCCAACGTTAAAGAACACGCTGGATGGCCTTGACGGGCTTGGAAAGGCCGCCGTCCGTCGGATGGGGCGTTAAGCCGTGGCCACATGTGCGGGAGAGCCATACCCTGTGCACGTTAAAGAACACGCTGGATGGCCTTGACGGGAGGCTACCATCTGTCTCCAACAGCTGTTCCAGTGGGTCCCCTCCCCCAATCTTCTCTTAGCCTTCGGGGTCCATGTGACCTGGCCATTTAGCCCATGGTGTGCAAAAAAGTGCCGCTCAGAGGTAAAACAACCCAACCCAACAACTCATGGTAAATTAATTTTTGTTGCTGATTGAATAAATCTGTGGAGAAGTCGTTCCCTTATATCTCTTCATCTACATGATAAATCGTGGCGAGTTATATATAAAACGGAAGTCGATGACTTCAGCGGTAACGTAGACTACATTATACACTCTCTTACCAAAGTATTAAGAAATTGCCGTGTTATGTTAATGGAAATTTAACTTCGAAGCTCTATAACTTCTAAAATAGGAAGGGAAGCTAGAATATTTAACAAAAGATTATTTTGTAAAAATCCTTCGTAATTGTCTTATATCGAAATAATCATTACTTAAATTTCTGAAAAAATATACTATTTTTATTAAATGGCTTGGAAAATTTAAAGATTTGTAACAATACTTTAAATTACTGGAATATTACTAAAAAATTACTTTTAATTACTGGAAAATTTAAAGATTTGGAATCGTAGATTATGATCCTATCTCTTATGAATCGTAGATTATGATCCTACTTCTTATGAAACGCAGATTATGATCCTACGTCTTATGAAACGCAGATTATGATCCTACCTCTTATGAAACGCAGATTATGATCCTACCTCTTATGAAACGCAGATTATGATCCTACCTCTTATGAAACGCAGATTATGATCCTACCTCTTATGAAACGCAGATTATGATCCTACCTCTTATGAATCGTAGATTATGATCCTACCTCTTATGAAACGCAGATTATGATCCTACCTCTTATGAATCGTAGATTATGATCCTACCTCTTATGAATCGTAGACTATGATCCTACCTCTTATGAATCGTAGATTATGATCCCACCTCTTATGAATCGTAGACTATGATCCTACCTCTTATGAATCGTAGATTATGATCCCACCTCTTATGAATCGTAGATTATGATCCCACCTCTTATGAATCGTAGATTATGATCCCACCTCTTATGAATCGTAGATTATGATCCCACCTCTTATGAATCGTAGATTATGATCCCACCTCTTATGAATCGTAGATTATGATCCCACCTCTTACGAATCGTAGATTATGATCCTACCTCTTATGAAACGTAGATTATGATCCCACCTCTTATGAATCGTAGATTATGATCCCACCTCTTATGAAACGTAGATTATGATCCTACCTCTTATGAATCGTAATTTATGATCCTACCTCTTATGAATCGTAGATTATGATCCTACCTCTTATGAATCGTAGATTATGATCCTACCTCTTATGAAACGTAAATTATGATCCTACCTCTTATGAATCGTAATTTATGATCCCACCTCTTACGAATCGTAGATTATGATCCTACCTCTTATGAAACGTAAATTATGATCCTACCTCTTATGAATCGTAGATTATGATCCTACCTCTTATGAATCGTAGATTATGATCCTACCTCTTATGAATCGTAGATTATGATCCTACCTCTTATGAATCGTAGATTATGATCCTACCTCTTATGAAACGTAAATTATGATCCTACCTCTTATGAATCGTAATTTATGATCCCACCTCTTACGAATCGTAGATTATGATCCTACCTCTTATGAAACGTAAATTATGATCCTACCTCTTATGAATCGTAGATTATGATCCTACCTCTTATGAATCGTAGATTATGATCCTACCTCTTATGAATCGTAGATTATGATCCTACCTCTTATGAAATGCAGATTATGATCCTACCTCTTATGAATCGTAGATTATGATCCTACCTCTTATGAATCGTAGACTATGATCCTACCTCTTATGAATCGTAGATTATGATCCCACCTCTTATGAATCGTAGATTATGATCCCACCTCTTATGAATCGTAGATTATGATCCCACCTCTTATGAATCGTAGATTATGATCCCACCTCTTATGAATCGTAGATTATGATCCCACCTCTTATGAATCGTAGATTATGATCCCACCTCTTATGAATCGTAGATTATGATCCCACCTCTTATGAATCGTAGATTATGATCCCACCTCTTACGAATCGTAG
The DNA here is from genome assembly GCA_038380435.1 of Ryuthela nishihirai. Taxonomy (NCBI): domain Eukaryota; kingdom Metazoa; phylum Arthropoda; class Arachnida; order Araneae; family Heptathelidae; genus Ryuthela; species Ryuthela nishihirai. The sequence continues at coordinate 53,463 of JAWZYU010000300.1, read as the reverse complement.
ATTATGATCCTACCTCTTATGAAACGTAGATTATGATCCCACCTCTTATGAATCGTAGATTATGATCCCACCTCTTATGAAACGTAGATTATGATCCTACCTCTTATGAATCGTAATTTATGATCCTACCTCTTATGAATCGTAGATTATGATCCTACCTCTTATGAAACGTAAATTATGATCCTACCTCTTATGAATCGTAATTTATGATCCCACCTCTTACGAATCGTAGATTATGATCCTACCTCTTATGAAACTTAAATTATGATCCTACCTCTTATGAATCGTAGATTATGATCCTACCTCTTACGTTTAATTTGCACCCACGAAACAATAAACACGAAGTAAAATATTAATCAGTAAGCGATAAAATTAACAGTGAATTTATGAATTATTTTTTCAGGTGGAAATATATTATATTTTTTTAGTGGAGATAAATCTTAACGCTGGACCTTTAAAAATCATAATTCAATCCATTTAAATCTCGATTTTCGACAATATTCTTTCAGTATTAAAGTATTCTTTCCAATTTTTTCATTTCATCCATTTAATTTTATTCTTCATCCTCCTTTATCATTCATCCATTTTCATCCATTTTATTCTTCTTCATTCTTTTCATCCTTCTTCATTTATTTTATTCTTCATTCTTTTCATCCTTCTTCATCTATTTTATTTTCCTTCATTCTTTTCATCCTTCTTCATCCTGGGGCTGGAGTGGCTCAGTCGGTAGAGGGCCAGGCTCGTAATCTGTAGTTCCCAGGTTCGAGTCCCAGCTGGATCAGCATTGAGATTTAAATAATAAATAAATAAATACCCCCTGAAGCAGCTGCTTGCCACAGAGGTCTGACAGGAGCCTGTCAGTTTATATGCCAAAGTAGATCTGAGAGGATGGCAGGACCTCAGCAGAAAAACAACACATACAACCATGCCTTGATTATCTCCGCAAAACTCCCCGCTCTGCCCACGGTAAGTAGGGGACACCGATGGGCTTGGAAAGGCCTCCGTCCGTCGGATGGGACGTTAAGTCGTGGCCCCGTGTGCGGGAGATCCATATCCTGTGCACGCTAAAGTACACGCTGGATGGTCTTGACGGGAGGCTACCATCTGTCTCCTAACAGCTGTTCCAGTGGGTCCCCTCCCCTCTTATGAATCGTAGATTCATAAGAGGCATTCCATTTAGCCCATGTTGTGCAAAAAAGTGCCGCTCAGAGGTAAAACAAACCAAACCTTCATCCCTTTTATCATTCATCCTCATTCTTCATATTTTTCAGCCTATTATCACTTTTCCATCTCTTTCATCCCTTTTTCACCCATTTTTATAGACATTTTTAATTCCGAGATTATCTTCTGGGTATCGTCGAAAACTTTCGGCCTAATAAGCAGTACCAGTCACGGAGTGGGATACTTCTCACTCCAGCATGTCCGAAACAAAACCAGACAAGTTTTCCGAAGTCCTTGAAGTCTGTCATTATTCGTAGGAAGTGTCAAAGGTGAGCCTTGTCGCTGAGAAGCCATGCTGTTTTTTTTCTGGTACAGGTGTTGAACGACAGAAGCGAAAAATAATACATACATAACAAACATCCACTGAACCTGCCTTGGTCAGCTTTTGTGCTGATTCTGAGCAAACACAAAACATACAGATTGGTATGGAACTCCGTGTTAAGCACAAAAGTCCCATTTACTTTCCCTCCATGCTATAGAGACGGACATAACACTGAGTCACGTACCAGTTTAGCTACGTGACCATACTCACGCACGTCGTTGCATAGTTTCGCACTGCTCGAAATCAGGTGTTGCGAAACAAACACTCTATTATTTCACACAAGAAGTGTTTAACACGTAACAGTGATCTTTATATTACAGCTAGTGATCGGTTGTTTAACATCCGAGATATATTCATTTCTGCATAATTGGCTCAAAGTCACAAGGTTGGGTTGTTTTACTTCTGGCCAACATTATTTTGCATGCATTTAGCTAAATGGTAGGTCACAAGGATTGCCCCCCCAAAAATATTGATTATCACATGAACTCTCCAAGACTGGATTATCAAATGAGCTCTCTAAGATTGGTAATCACAAGACCCTCCCAAGACTGGATTATTACAAAGACCTCTCCCCATGTTGGATTGTCACAAGGACTCCCCATGATTGGATTATGACAAGGACTTTCCATGATTGGAATATCACAAGAACTCCCTATGATTGGATTATCACAAGAACTCATCATGATTGGATTATGACAAGGACTTTCCATGATTGGAATATCACAAGGACATTCCATGATTGGATTATCATAAGAACTCCCCATGATTGGATTATGACAAAGACTTTCCATGATTGGATTATCACAAGAACTCCCCATGATTGGATTATGACAAAGACTTTCCAATGATTGGATTATCACAAGAACTCCCCATGATTGGATTATGACAAAGACTCCCCATGATTGGATTATGTCAGACTCCCCATGATTGGAATATCACAAATTCTATTAATTTTTTTTTTTTTGGGGGGGGGGGAGTAGGGGTATTAGAATTTTGTTTTGGTGGGTCCTAGATTATTTTTTGGCGGGGGTCCTAGAATTTAGTTTTGTGGTGTCAGAGAATTTACCTTCGGGTGGGGGGGGGGAGGATGTCTAAGAATAGCGCTTGAGTAGTATTTCGCAATTACTGAAATATTCCACCGAACAGGAAAGGTTAAATTTATATTCCATATGGAATGATTTGATAGTTTTCTTTTTAAATCTATTTCTAGTGTCGGACATAAAATATGGGGTTAAAATGAAATTATACAAAGACAAACTGTTTTAAATTTCAAAGCAGGTTGAAAAGGTTGAGATTTAGTATAAGGTGATAAGGATTTCTGGAGAGAGGACGTCCCTACCTTTTGTACGCTAAAGATGATGCTGGATGGCATTGACGGGAGGCTACCACCCGTCTCTTAATAGCTGTCTACTAGGTCCCTTTTCTTTAACCTTCTCTAAGCTTTGGGGGGCGGGGGTGGCTCAGTCGGTAGCGCGCCAGGCTCGTAATCTGTAGTTCCCAGGTTCGAGTTGAGATTTATCTCCGCAAAAATTCCCCGCCCTGCCCACGATCAGTAGGGGACACCGATGGGCTTGGAAAGGACGCCGTCCGTCGGATGGGACGTAAAGCCGTTGCCCCGTGTGTGGGAGAGACATACCCTGTGCACTTAAAGAACACGCTGGATGGCCTTGACGGGAGACTACCATCTGTCTCCCAACAGCTGTTCCAGTGGGTCCCCTCCCCCAACCTTCTCTGAGCCTTCGGGGTCCGTGTGACCTGGCCATTTAGCCCATGGTGTGCAAAAAAGTGCCGCTCAGAGGTAAAACAACCCAACCCAACTCTCTAAGCTTTGGGGTCTTTGAGACCTGGCCATTCAGCCCATTAAGTTAAAGAAAAGTCTAGTCAGAGGTAAAACAACCTAACAACCACATTTAAGTCCCAAGGGTTACTGCTAAGACGTTTATCTCCCCTTCGCACGTATACGTAGGGGCGGGAGTGGCTCAGTCGGTAGCGCGCGAGGTTCGTAATCTGTGGTTTACAGGTTTGAGTCCCAGCTAGGCCAGCGTTGAGATTTACCTCCGCAAAGCTCCTCACCCTGTCCACGGTCATTAGGGAACACCAATGGGCTTGGAAAGACCACCGTCCTTCGGATGGTACGTTAAGCCGTGGCTCCGCGTATGGGAGCTTGAAACAGTGCACGTTAAAGAACACGCTGGATGGCCTTGATGGGAGGCTACCGTCTGTATCCGAACAGCTGTTTCAGTGGGTCCCCTTCCCCAACCTTCGCTGAGCCTTCGAGGTCCTTGTGACCTGGCCATTTAGCCCATTGTATGCAAAAAAGTGCCGCTCAGAGGTAAAACAACCAAAATCCCACGTGTACACACCCATCCATCCTATCCTCGGTGAGAAAGGGAACACTGATGGGCTTGAACTCCATCCGTCGGATGGGACATTCAGCCGTGTGTAGGAGAGTCATGCCTTGTGAACGTTAAAGAACATACTGTATGGCCTTGACGGTAGGCTACACTTTGTTGGGTTGGGTTGTTTTACCTCTGAGCGGCACTTTTTTGCACACCATGGGCTAAATGGCCAGGTCACATGGACCCCGAAGGCTCAGAGAAGGTTGGGGGAGGGAACCCACTGGAACAGCTGTTGGGAGACAGATGGTAGTCTCCCGTCAAGGCCATCCAGCGTGTTCTTTAACGTGCACAGAGTATGGCTCTCCCGCACACGGAACCACGGCTTAACGTCCCATCCGACGGACGGTGGCCTTTCCAAGCCCATCGGTGTCCCGTACTGACCGTGGGCAGGGCGGGGAATTTTGCGGAGATAAATCTCAACGCTGACCCAGCTGGGACTCGAACCTGGGAACTACAGATTACGAGCCTGGCGCGCTACCGACTGAGCCACCCCCGCCCCAGGCTACACTTTGTCTCTTAACTATTGTCCAGTAGGTCTACTTCCCCCAACCTTCTTTGGGGTCCTTGTGACATAACCATTTGGCCCATTGTGTGCAAAAGAAGTGCCTCTCAGAGGTAAAACAACCCATACAACGTTAAAAACAAAAAAAAACAAGGAAAACAAAAGGCCTAAATTTGTTTCCTTTACAATTATTTATAAATACCGTTTTCTGCTAATAATAATGTTTTCTGCTAATAATAATCGGCAGATTCCTAATTCCAAAGTCCGTTCCGCAACGTCTGTTCCACCATGCAACGATAAACTGCTGCAGTCTGATTTTTTTCTTCTGATTATTTCGCTTCACAAACTCCAACCAGCTGAAAAGCAGACAGGTGAGTGACGTCATCAGCCGATTAAGTCTCGTGGCTTGCACAGGTGAGTCGCCGGGTGACGTCAGGAACGTGGCAGGGCACGTCACAGTCGGGACAGCATTCAGTGAAATGCTGGCCTTAGGTACAGAATGTGATGCGCATTGTTCTAGGAGCTGCAACAAAATGTTGGATTATGCTAATGGTACGTTTACCCTTTTTAATATTATTGTTTTGTCAGTTATGGAGAGCAGAGTTTTTAGCACACGGTTTTTCGAGGATTTCTTTCTGGTTCCTCTTCTGCAATTTCTCTTGTGTCTGTGTTGTCTTTCGTATGTAATCTGGCTTTGAGTAAAGGAAACTGAGTTTTTAGTACAGTGAGAGAAATGTTTCAGAAATTCATTCCAGCGATTTATAATTTTGTAGGGATGGTTTAAGTGGTTATCGTTTTGTATCGAATGTTTCTTTTTTTCACGAAAATGAAGAGCAATTGAACTTTTATTTTTATGTCTATGAGTTGGGTTGTTTTACCTCTGAGCGACACTTTTTTGCACACCATGGGCTAAATGGCCAGGTCACATGGACCCCGAAGGCTCACAGGAGGTTGGGGGAGGGAACCCACTGGAACAGCTGTTGGGAGACAGATGGTAGCCTCCCGTCAAGGCCATCCAGCGTGTTCTTTAACGTGTACAGGGTATGGCTCTCCCGCACACGGCCACGGCTTAACGTCCCATCCGACGGACGGTGGCCTTTCCAAGCCCATCGGTGTCTCCTACTGACCGTGGGCAGGGCGGGGAATTTTGCGGAGATAAATCTCAACGCTGACCCAGCTGGGACTCGAACCTGGGAACTACAGATTACGAGCCTGGCGCGCTACTGACTGAGCTACCCCCGCCCCATGTCTATGAGACCGGTATGTTTTCCACGTGTTGTTTTTGGTAGGTGTTTTAATGTGTTTAATGTTTTAAACATATTTAAATTCTCATTTTTCAAAAAAAAAGTATGTATTTTAAATCAGGCGTTCAAAACTTTGGCACATTTAATAATTTTATCCAACCCATGTACAAATCGGAAATTTTTTTAACTTTAATTTGGGTGTACTAAAATGAATGGTAATTTGATAAGACCAAAGATAAAAATTTGAATATAATACAATGCAAGTGAAGACGAATGTTTTAGCAGCTCATTTCTGGGATCGAATTCCATCGTTCACGTGCTTGTTTGATAAGCTAACTTTACTTTTGACGTAAAAAAGAAATGAAAGAGTTAGTTTCGAGAGTGAAAAATTAAACGTAAGAGTCACCAGAGAGAAAAATAAACGTAAAAGTCACCAATGAGAAAAATAAACGTAAAAGTCACCAATGAGAAAAATAAACGTAAAAGTCACCAATGAGAAAAATAAATGTAAAAGTCACCAATGAGAAAAATAAATGTAAAAGTCACCAATGAGAAAAATAAATGTAAAAGTCACCAATGAGAAAAATAAATGTAAAAGTCACCAATGAGAAAAATTAAATGTAAAGGTTCCTGAGAGAAAAAATGAAATGAAAGAGTCATGCGCACGAGAGAGCTTAATGGAATGTAAGAGTCGCATGAGGGAGAAAAATGGAATGTAAGAGTCGCGCGAGAGAGAAAAATAATTTTTTAGGGTCGTGAGAGAGAAATGAAACGTAAGAGTTAGTTGCGAGAGGGAAAAATAAAATGCAAGGGTATCGAGAGGGAAAAATAAAATGCAAGAGTATCGAGAGGGAAAAATAAAATGCAAGAGTATCGAGAGGGAAAAATAAAATGCAAGAATATCGAGAGAGAAAAATAAAATGCTAGAGTATCGAGAGAGAAAAATAAAATGTAAGAGTATCGAGAGGGAAAAATAAAATGCAAGAGTATCGAGAGGGAAAAATAAAATGCAAGAGTATCGAGAAGGAAAAATAAAATGCAAGAGTATCGAGAGGGAAAAATAAAATGCAAGAATATCGAGAGAGAAAAATAAAATATAAGAGTATCGAGAGAGAAAAATAAAATGTAAGAGTATCGAGAGGGAAAAATAAAATGCAAGAGTATCGAGAGGGAAAAATAAAATGCAAGAGTATCGAGAGGGAAAAATAAAATGCAAGAATATCGAGGGAGAAAAATAAAATGCTATAGTATCGAGAGAGAAAAATAAAATGCTAGAGTATCGAGAGAGAAAAATAAAATGCATGAGTATCGAGAGAGAAAAATAAAATGCAAGAGTATCGAGAGGGAAAAATAAAATGCAAGAGTATCGAGAGGGAAAAATAAAATGCAAGAATATCGAGAGGGAAAAAATAAAATATAAGAGTATCGAGAGAGAAAATTTAGATGTAAGTGTTGAAATTACACGTAAGAGTTGTAAGTAAGAAATATGAAACTTAAGTGTCCCCGAGAGAGAAAAATGAAATGTAAGAGTCGGGAAAAAGGGAAAAAAATGAAATATAAGAGTTGGTTGCGAGATAGAAAAATGCAATTTAAGAAATAGTGTCTAGATAATTAGATGTAAGGGTTGCTAGTGAAAAAGATTAAACGTAAGGATCTCCAAGACAGAGGAAAATGAAATGTAAAAATCGGGAGGGAGAGAATGAAATGTAAGAGTCGCGAGAGAGAGGGAAAAATTGAAGGTAAGAGTTACTAATGAGGAAAATTAAATTAAAGGTTTGCTGGTGAGAAATATTAAACGTAAAGGTGCCCGAGAGAGAAAAAATTTAATACTGTATAAGATTTGAGAGAAAGAGAGAGAAAAATTAAATTTTCGAAAGATTTTTTTTTTTAATTTTTAAAATTAAAAGTTTCGAAAGAAAAAATTACGTGTAAGAGTCAGTCGCGAGAGCAAAATGAGAAATGTAAGAGTTGAGAGAGATTAAAATGAAATTGGATAATTGGGATGAAGTGAAATTACACGTTAGAGTTGCAAGGGAGAAAATTAAATTTAAGAATTGCAAGAAAAATTAATGTAAGTGCTCCATGGATTCAGAAAGTTTAAAAACCATCCTTGAGCAAGGATTTTTTATCCTAGCGATCGCGGAATTGTTCCGTATGGCCATTCAGCCCTCTAAGGCAGGGGTGGGCAAATAGCGGCCCGCTAAGAGTTTTTTGTGGCCCGCCAAGACAGTCAGAAAAATCCGCCTTGAACCGAGATTTCCTTCCCGTGCGCGACCGAAGATTCGTCTCGTATTTTCCACTAGGACGGCCACGTCAATACGCATGCGCAGTGTAGATACGAAAACAATTGCCCACCCCTGTTCTAAGGCACCAATCTTTCTGGTGTGATCGCTTTCCAAATGACCAGTTGAATCCAATGTTATGTCAATGGGAAGTTAACGTCGAAACTCTATAAGTTCTAAATGATTTTTTTTTGTTTTGAAAAATGTGATTGTAGATAGAGATCTCAATCAAATAAATCAATATCTCCATTTTCAACAATATTCGTTCAGTATTTAATGAGTTAACGGAAGTTTGAATATTTAACGACAGTAATGCCAGTCTTAAGAAACTTATACAAAACTGAAGGTTAGTGAAAGAAGTCTTTGCACAAAGTTCTAAAATACAAACTTATTGAACACTTTAACAAAATACTGATTACTAAGTTTTAATTAACATCTGAAGTCAATTTTTGTGGCTGGCATTGTTATCGCTAAATATTCAAACTTCCATAACTCATTAAATAAAAAAAATACCCCCTCAAGCAGCTGCTTGCCACAGAGGTCTGACAGGAGCCTGTCAGTTTATATGACACAGTAGAAGGTCTGAGAAGATGGCAGGACCTCAGCAGAAAAACGACACAAACAGCCATGCCTTGACCCGGGGCTCAAACCCATGTCCCGTAGATCAGTAGCCAAGCGCGCTAACCACTCGGCCACCGGACGGCCCTATAATAAATAAATAAATAAATACCCCCACAAGCAGCTGCTTGCCACAGAGGTCTGACAGGAGCCTGTCAGTTTATATGCCACAATAGAAGGTCTAAGAGGATGGAAGGACCTCAGCAGAAAAACGACACATACATCCATGCCTTTGAACAAATATTGTTGAAAATCGAGATACTGATTTATATACGATTGAAATCTTTATCTGCAATCACATTTTCCAAAACCAAAAATAAAAAACTATTTTAGAAGTTACAGAGTTTTGACTTTTGTTTTCCATTGACATAATATAGAGTTGTCCCTTAATTTATGGATGCCAGTGTATTTTTCAGTGAAAAATTTTTTTTTAATTTCTTATCCCATTCACAAGAGAATTTGAAAAACTTCATTTCCAAAGTATTGAATAACCCAAGAATCCTTAATATAGATCGCTTACAATGCAATATTGGAACAATGATTGATAAGATAATAACAGATAACTGATTGCGAAACTGTGCTGATAATATTTGCTCTGTGTTTCACGTGTTCATTGTATGACTTCTCTTAAAGAACGTTCACATTATCGCACTACGAAGTTCAAACGAACCTTACAGGATTGTGTTGGGTTGTTTTACCTCTGAGCGGCACATTTTTGCACACAATGGGCTAAATGGCCAGGTCACACGGACCCCGAAGGCTCAGAGAAGGTTGGGGGAGGGGACCCACTGAAACAGCTGTTGGGAGACAGATGGTAGCCTCCCGTCAAGGCCATCCAGCGTGTTCTTTAACGTGCACAGGGTATGGCTCTCCCACACACGGGGCCACGGCTTAACGTCCTATCCGACGGACGGCGGCCTTTCCAAGCCCATCGGTGTCCCCTACTGACCGTGGGCAGGGCGGGGGAATTTTGCGGAGATAAATCACAACGCTGACCCAGCTGGGACTCGAACCTGGGAACTACAGATTACGAGCCTGGCGCGCTACCGACTGAGCCACCCCCAGAAGTTACAGAGTTTTGACTTTTGTTTCCCTTTGACATAATATAGAGTTGTCCCTTAATTTATGGATGCCAGTGTATTTTTCAGTGAAGAGGAAATTTTTAATTTCTTAGCCCATTCACAAGAGAATTTGAAAAACTTCATTTCCAAAGTATTGAATAACCCAAGAATCCTTAATATAGATCGCTTACAATGCAATATTGGAACAATGATTGATAAGATAAATAACAGATAACTGATTGCGAACCTGTGCTGATAATATTTGCTCTGTGTTTCACGTGTTCATTGTGTGACTTCTCTTAAAGAACGTTCACATTATCGCACTACGAAGTTCAAACGGACCTCACAGGGTTACTCCATATAAAGATAAACCATATCGACATTCATTAAATTTCTAAACTTGAATAAAATATCACTCGAGGTTCTCTACTGAGAAAGTAGCTCTTGAAATTATTATTATTAGTTGGTTTTAAAAAATACTATCCTCCCAACCAAAAAATTGTAAAGGAAGCAACTCGTAAAAGTTTAATGTAGTAAACGATTACATATGCTAATTGACTTTAGTGCAAAAAAATCAAAAATTAAGAGGCGGATTTAGTTATACTGAATTTTGTAGTCTGAACTCTTACCGTTTAGAGTAGGGGGCGGGGGTGGCTCAGACGGTAGCGCGCCAGGCTCGTAATCTGTAGTTCCCAGGTTCGAGTCCCAGCTGGGTCAGCGTTGAGATTTATCTCCTGCCCACGGTCAGTAGGGGACACCGCTGGGCTTGGTAAAGGCCGCCGTCCGTCGGATGGGACGTTAAGCCGTGGCCCCCGTATGCGGGAGAGCCATACCCTGTGCACGTTAAAGAACACGCTGGATGGCCTTGACGGGAGGCTACCATCTGTCTCCCAACAGCTGTTCCAGTGGGTCCCCTCCCCCAATTTTCTCTGAGCCTTCGGGGTCCATGTGACCTGGCCATTTAGCCCATGGTGTGCAAAAAAGTGCCGCTCATAGGTAAAACAACCCAACCCGTTTAGAGTTCTCTTTTTCATGTGGGGGGGGGGAGGAGAGGAGGGAATGTAACCCTTACGACACAACTTCTACTTATTCTAAGGAACCATCATTTAAAGTTTATTTATGATGCCTCAAGAGGATTTTAAATTTATAGCTAAAAACGTTTAAACATCTAAATATAAGATTAGTAAAAACTGAATTCATGTGTGTCTTAGAATAAATACACTGGTTTCCATAAATTAAGGAAAATTCCCATGTTAATTCAATGGGAAGCTAACGTTAAAGCTCTATAATTTCTAAAGTAAGGTTTTTATTTCTTGTTCTGAAAAATGTGATTGCAGATAAAGATCTCAATCAAATAAATCAATATCTCGATTTTCAACAATATTCGTTCAGTATTTAATGAGTTTATGGAAGTTTGAATATTTCACAAAAGCAATGTCATTCTTAAGAAACTTACACAAAACTAAAGAATAGTGAAATAATTCTTTACACAAAGTTCTAAAATACAAACTTATTTTATCAAACACTTTGATACAATACTGATTACTAAGTTTTAATTAACTTCTGAAGTCAATTTTTGTGGCTGGCATTGTTATCGCTAAATATTCAAACTTCCATAACTCATTAAATATTAAACGAATATTGTTTAAAATCGAGATATTGATTTATTTGATTGAGATCTTTATCTGCAATCACATTTTTCAAAGCAAAAAAACTTATTTTAGAAATTATAGAGCTTTGACCTTAGCTTCCCATTGACTTAACATAGGGATTTTCCTTAATTTATGGAAACCGGTGTATTTGCTTAAATTTCACTATAGAATAAACTTAAGAGAAAGATTCACTTATTGTTGAAGGGCTTTCTCAAACGTTTGCGTGCCAGGTTCACAATCTGATGCTCCCAGGTTCGAGTCTCAGCTGTGTCAGTGTTAAGATTTCTTTCCTCGTCGAGATATCAGTCATCCGACGGGTTTCGATCTGTTTAGTGCCGCTAAAGATAGGATAAAATGTGCAGGATCATGACAAAAATTATTCCATTTCTACTGTGAGAGATTCTAGAGTAGAATAGTCGAAATAAAAATGAAGAGATTTGTGAAATTGAACAAGAGGAAAGATAAGTAGAACTTCTGGATATAACGGAGAAACTGCCCAATGAGTTAAAAATTGAATCGTTTTCGAGGGGGTGAAAGTTTTTTTGCTGGGGGGGGGGGGGGGTAAAGACAGTTTTTAAAAAAATGTCAAAATGTTGGAGATTCCGATGACATGAATTTTCAAAGGTTGGATTGTTTTACCTCTGAGCGGCACTTTTTGCACACCATAGGCTAAATGGCCAGGTCACATGGACCCCGAAGGCTCAGAGAAGGTTGGGGGAGGGGACTCACTGGAACAGCTGTTGGGAGACAGATGGTAGCCCCCCGTCAAGGCCATCCAGCGTGTTCTTTAACGTTGGGTTGTTTTACCTCTGAGCGGCACTTTTTTGCACACCATGGGCTAAATGGCCAGGTCACATGGACCCCGAAGGCTCAGAGAAGTTGGGGGAGGGGACCCACTGGAACAGCTGTTGGAAGACAGATGGTAGCCTCCCGTCAAGGCCATCCAGCGTGCGCACACGGGGCCACTGCTTAACGTCCCATCCGACGGACGGCGGCCTTTCAAGACCCATCGGTGTCCCCTACTGACCGTGGGCAGGGCGGGGAATTTTGCGGAGATAAATCTCAACGCTGACCCAGCTGGGACTCGAACCTGGGAACTACAGATTACGAACCTGGCGCGCTACCGACTGAGCCACCCCCGCCCCTCATGAATTTTCAAACGTTGGAAGTGGATAAGGATATAAACTTCGGACATGTAACGTGAATTTTGGGCCAAAATAGATAACAAATTAATGACTGTTAGAGATGAAAGAAACATTAGACAGTGTTGAAATTAGAATTCCTGTCCGACAAATATGATCAGCTCTGAATGAAATAGTTGAATCAGAAAAAAGAAATAAAACATTAAAGCAAAAGTTTGAAAAGAACCACGAGGTTACTGAAACATTAAAAGATAAAATTAAGGAACTGGTTATAGTAAATAATAATTTAGAGCAGTATAGTAGAAATAAAAATGTAGAGATTTGTGGAGTTGAGCAAGAAAAAGGGGAAGGAGAAGAAGATCTTCTGGAGGTAATGCAGAAACTGGCTGAAGAGTTAAAAATTGAATCGTTTTTAGAGAGAGAGCATTGATGTGTTACACAGAATACGACCAAAAAACAGAGACAGACCTCCGAACATTTTGGTGCAATTAAGAACAGAAAAGATAACGTTAAATGATTTGAAAAAAAGATTCATTTGAGACGTGGAACAGTGTTCTTAGGAAAAGGGTATTCACCTATCCACATAAACGAAAATTTGACGAAAAAGGAATCGGGATTTATTTTGGAGAGCAAAGAAAACGGCTAAAAAGAAGAGTATAAAATTTGTTTGGTTCAAGAATAATAGTTTTTTTTTTTTAGAAAAGAACGAAAATGAGCAAGTTGTTATTATTAATAGCGTTCAGAGCCTAGAGGATTTGGAAAAAGAAGGCTCAAATATTTCTGTCTGTCCTAAATTTAAATAGTTTTCTTTTGCTTCTTTTAATGTTTATGCCAGATATTTTTGAGAATGATGAGGTAGATAAGGAATTGTATTGTGATGACTTAACTGATGTGAATGTTTGGTTTCAAGGGTCGGATGATAAAATGTTAAAATTGATGTATTTAAATATTAGATCACTGAAAAAATATTGGGATAATTTACTAGTTCATATTGAACTTCTTGAATTCCAGTTGGATTTGATTATTTTGGTTGAAACTATGGTAACTGAACAGGAATCAGCTACATTTAATATTGAAGGGTATATCAAGCTTATTTTAAAGGCAAAAGAAAATAAACAACGTGGGATCATTATTTTTTATCTAAACAAAATTAATTTAGTACAACTGGATGAAACTATTGGAGAATCAGCAGAAGCAATAATCCCTAAATTATTAATTAATAATATTGAAATAATATCATTGCATTATATAGATCACCTAGTAAAATAATAACTGGTAACTGAAAGAAATTTCTATATATTTGTTTAAAAAAAAAAAGCAGGAATTAAAAATTTAATTATTGTAGGTGACATTAATATTGACGTGGCAAATACGAATAAATATGGTTGTGATATGTTTTTAAATAATTTGATTGAATTTGGTTTAGAACAAATTGTTAAAGGTTTTAAAACTAAATTTACAAAGACGTTAATTGATCATGTTTTGGTTAAAATATGCAGTTTTAATGTTAAAAATAAAACTCATAGAAATAAACTTGTAGTCCAGTATGATATTTTAATTAAGACACGGAAAAATAATTTTTGTTCTGATGGGGTTACATTTTTTTAAGGAGGATTCAAACCAATGTTTAAAAAATTCTACAATGATTTCCTTTTTTATTTATTCCTTTTTTTTGTCTTTCCATTCATGTCAAGACATTGATAAAGTCTAGTTAATATCTGTTAAAACTATATATATTCCATCTGGGGACGGCGGTAGCGCGCCAGGCTCGCAATCTGCAGCTCCCAGGTTCGATTCCCAGCTGGGTCAGCGTTGAGATTATCTCCGCAAAATTCCCCGCCCTGCCCACGGTCAGTAGGGGACACCGATGGGCTTGGCAAAGGCCGCCATCCGTCGGATAGGACGTTAAGCCATGGCCCCGTGTGCGGGAGAGCCATACCCTGTGCACGTTAAAGAACACGCTGGATGGCCTTGACGGGAGCCTACCATCTGTCTCCCAACAGCTGTTCCAGTGAGTGCCCTCCCCCAACTTTTTCTGAGCCTTAGGGGTCCATGTGACCTGGCCATTTAGATCATGGTGTGCAAAAAAGTGCCGCTCAGAGGAAAAACAACCCAACCTATATTCCATCTGATAAGCTTCGGCTTAGTGGGATTTTTTTCATGTAAAATAATTGTATAAATGATATTTCGGAAAATGAATTTGAAAAAAGGTCGCCGTCCTTCAAATGCAACGTACTGAAAGAGAGTGCAAGACACGCCTTTTGCTTGCTAAAGAACACGCTAGATTGATTAGACGGGAGGCTACCATCTGTTTCATAACATTTATCCAGTGTGTCCCTTCCTCCAAACTTCTTTAACCCCGCGGGTTCCTTGTGACCTGGCCATCTAGCCCACTGTATGCAAAACACATCCATTGCCGCTCAGAAATAAAACTGCTTAAAAACAGGATTTTTTTCTTATTTCATTTTCGTATTTTTAAACATCGAAATTCCCAGACGGATAATTCTCTGGAATTTCTGGTTTTCGTAGTTAACTATTTTATTTTGCGTGAAAATTCCAACTTTATACAGAATCTCGAAAAACTAAAGATTACGTAAGTGCCGAAAATTTCTTCTGGCATCTATCTGTGCACAGATACAAAACTAAACCTGTTTAAACCGGATTATCTTTAAAATCACCGTGAAGTTCCATTTTTACAACACGACTTCATTTCTGCTGATGTCATGATTCATTGAAATGAAATAATCCGATGCTTGCTGTGTTTTTGAAAATTTTAACTTCTTTCTCGGAAAGGTTAATGTAAGAGTAAATACGTTTTAAAAAAATGAATAACGCCTTTGGCAAACAAAAAAAAGGTGATAAAAAGCGTCCCCTGTTTCCTGAACTGAAATGATGTGTTGACCAACCACTTTGACTCTGAACTCCCGTTGTCATAGAAACGAGTTGGTTCTGCACCTGTGTTCAAGTTGTTGCTAAGGTAGCGATAAAGGATTTTCTCTTGTTGAATTCTGAATGTACAAGTCTTGCCTCGCGCCGTGACGTAGCAAATCTGCTGCTGACGTGACAGCCGTGGATTGTGTCAAGGGAACTAACTGCACCAACAAGATCAGCCTCTCACGTTTGCAAATAGAAGTGATGCAACAGTTAACATTCTCTGACTGTTTCGTCAGAAAGAGAATTAGGAAGGGAAGAAGTACATGAATTTCCTGGTTGGTCTCTATTGTCTTTTTTTTTGTAGCAAAATTATAGGGAAAGTTGGTCGTCCATTAATTATCCCCGTGGCACACCAGGGGGTGTGGGTATGATAGACTCACCTTACTCGTCCCCCTTCTTGGAAAGCAAATGAGCTGCATCTATGAAGATATTTTTGGTTCTTCGAATCTTTGGAAATTTTAACATTTTGCGACTTTAGTCGTCCATTAATTATCCTCGTGGCACAACCAGAGTGTATGATAGACTCACCTCCCTCATCCCCCTTTTTGGAAAGCAAATGAGCTCCATCTATGAAGATATTTTTGGCTCTTCGAATCTTTGGAAATTTTAACATTTTGCGACTTTAGTCGTCCGTTAATTATCCTCGTGGCATAACCAGGGGGTATGATAGACTCACCTCCATCATCCCCATTTTTGGAAAGCAAATGTGCTGACTCTATGAAGATCTTTTTGGCTCTTCGAATCTTTGGAAATTTCAATATTTTGCGACTTTAGTCGTCCGTTAATTATCCTCTTGGCACAACCTGGGGGTGGGGGTTTGATGGATTCACCTCCCTCGTCCCCCGTTTTGGAAAGCAAATGAGTTGCCTCTATGAAAAAAAAATTTTTTTTGGCTCTTCGAATCTTTAACATTTTGCGACTTTGCAATACACGGATTCATTTATATCAGAACTGCCGACGCAAACTTTGCTATCATTCGCATTTTGTCGTGAATTGAGTTGCTTTAACTCTGACCTGCAGTTTTTACGCACAAAGAGTTAAATGGCCAGGTCACAAAGATCCCAATGGCTCAGAGAAGGGTGGAGCAAGGGGGACCTAATAGATTGCTGTTAGATGGAAGTCTTCTGTCAAGGCCATATGATGTGTTGTTTAACGTGCACAAAAGTGTCTTTCCTGCACACGGCGGGGCGGGGGGGGCTCAGTCGGTAGCGCGCCAGGCTCATAATCTGCAGTTCCCAGGTTCGAGTCCCAGCTGGGTCAGCGTTGAGATTATCTCCGCAAAATTCCCCGCCCTGCCCACGGTCAGTAGGGGACACCGATGGGCTTGGAAAGGCCACCGTCCGTCTGATGGGACGTTAAGCCGTGGCTCCGTGTGCGGGAGAGCCATACCCTGTGCACGTTAAAGAACACGCTGGGTGGCCTTGACGGGAGGCTACCATCTGTCTCCCAACAGCTGTTCCAGTGGGTCCCCTCCCCCAACGTTCTCTGAGCCTTCGGGGTCCTTGTGACCTGGCGATTTAGCCCAAAGTGTGCAAAAAAGTGCCTCTCAGAGGTAAAACAACCCAACCCTTGTTTATATAAACACACACAGATTTTGTTTATATAAAAAATTGGATGTTTGGTAACCACCGGTTGCTTTTAAGTGGTCATTAAGGGGCAGTGTCAATGTATATTCACTTGTTCATATTCCGGCCTTTCCTGTAAGAAATGGGGTGGGGGTGGTTCAGTCAGTAGCGCGCCAGGCTCGTAATCTGTAGTTCCCAGGTTCGAGTCCTGGAGCGCAGGGTCAGCGTTAAAAAATCTCAACGCTGGGTTAGCGTTGAGATTTATCTCTGCAAAACTCCCCGCCCTGCCCATGGTCAGTAGGGGACACCGATGGGCTTGGAAAGGGCGCCGTCCGTCGGATGGGACTTTAAGCCGTGTCAACGTGTGCGGGAGAGCCATACCCTGTGCACGTTAAAGAACACGCTGTATGGCCTTGACGGGAGGCTACCATCTGTCTCTCAACAGCTGTTCCAGTGGGTCCCCTCCCCCAACCTTCGCTGAGCCTTCGGAGTCCATGTGATCTGGCCATTTAGCCCATGGTGTTCAAAAAAGTGCCGCTCAGAGACAAAACAACCCAACCCTGTAAGAAATAATGAAATTCCCCCATCTAAAAGTTCCCTTAATCACACCAACTTAGGAATAAAAAGACCCAGAAATCCCAGTTTCAAATATCCTCATTTTTCTAGATTGCAACCAGATCGTTTACCCCATTAACCTTTCCCACGTTCGATTATGGAAAGCAATCGAATGGAAGTAAAACGAAACCCTCCAAACCTAGACTCAGATAAAAACTGATATTCAGAATTTTATCTGAAAAAGAGCTAATGCGCAAACTGTGTCAGTCAAAACATACTTAACTTTATTTTACTTACTTAAAAGGTAACACTCGTATTGCGCGATAGCTTTTGTAGCTTTTCTCAAGCGATGGAAGAGCCACGTGTAACCAACACGAGGGACTTCCTGTTACCTGATAGCGTTGAGAAGAAGTAGAGGGGGAGGAGGACTACTTATCTCACGTGCTTTATCACCTCACGTTACTCGCAAAGCAGTCTGTTATTGCATTGTGCGTTTATGTGGTCTTTAGGAGTGAGTCATTTTCCATTTTTATCGCCGCAAATGTGATATTCTTTAGTAGGGTAAAAAATAACTATTGAATAATAAGAACTGTTACTGGAGTAAATTTGCATTTTTAATGAGTAGTAGAGTTATATGCACAGTGATGTGGCAGATAGAAAATCTTCATAACGAAAAAGTTTTGCCTGTGAGCGTCGCATAATAGGCTAAATGGTCAGTTCACTAACAGAGCAGGGGTGGCTCAGTCGTTAGCTCGCCAGGCTCGTAATCTGTAGGCTGTAATCTGTAGCCAGCTGTAATCCAGGCTCGTAATCTGTAGGCTGTAATCTGTAGCCAGGCTGTAATCCAGGCTCGTAATATGTAGGCTGTAATCTGTAGCCAGGCTGTAATCCAGGCTCATAATATGTAGGCTGTAATCTGTAGCCAGGCTGTAATCCAGGCTCGTAATCTGTAGGCTGAAATCTGTAGCCAGGCTGTAATCCAGGCTCGTAATATGTAGGCTGTAATCTGTAGCCAGGCTGTAATCCAGGCTCGTAATCTGTAGTTCCCAGGTCCCAGTACCAGCTGGGTCAGCATTGAGATTTATTCCGAAAAATTCCCCGCCCTGCCCACGGTCAGTAGGGGACACCGATGGGCTTGGAAAGGCCGCCGTTCATCGGATGGGACGTTATGCCGTGGCTTCGTGTGCGGGAGAGACATACCCTGTACACGTTAAAGAACACGCTGGATGGCCTTGACGGGAGGCTACCATCTGTCTCCCAACAGCTGTTCCAGTGAGTCCCCTCCCCCAACCTTCTCTGAGTTTTCGGGGTCCTGGTGACCTGGACGTTTAGCCATTTTGTGCCAAAAACTGCATCTCAGAGGTAAAACAACCCAACCCAGTGTTCAGATTTATTTCAACGCCCATCGGACAGCAAATAAAGCCATAAGCTGTTCAGGTTAAAGAACACGCTGGATGACCTTAACGGAAGGTTTCCATCTGTTTCCTAAGAGCTGTCCATTGGGTCGCCTTCCCCCAACCCTGCTCTGAGCCCTCGGGGTCCTTGTGACCTAGCCGTTTAGTACAAAAAAGTACCACTCAGAAGTAAAACAACCCAACCTAGTCGTTTTTTACGATAAGACAGCAGAAAACCCCCAAAGATGAAATTACTAGTTGTTATTTTCAATACCTTCAAAAAAAAGTAACTTCAAAAAATTTGGCTATTTTCAGTCAAAATATGTATTCTTTGCTGTCAATCAAGATGCCAAATAAAGAATACAAGTCAAGAAGACTTGTATTCTTTATTTGTAATCAAGATGTGATACATTTTCTTGACTGGATGTAAGTAACTGATATCTTGATTCACCTCGGAATATCAGAAGTCCCAACCCCCAGGCGCTAAGTTTTTCCCCCCACAAAATATGGACCCTATAATCGGATAACTGAATGCCACAGCATTTTAGAATGAGTTCATCGGATTCTAGGTTGCAAAATGAGAATGTTACATATCCTAGAACCAAGAAACCACGAAGCGTACAGGATTTTAAGAAGAGTCATCGGAAGACACATCGACGTTGAGAGTAAATGTTCCATAGCCGTCGGCTGGCAGCATTGATGACCGTGACGACGCCCGACCGGGCACAAATCATTTTTCTTTCCCAATTTTGGAACCGATGCTAGGAATGTATGGTCGCTCAAAAAAATATCAGAACGCCATGGTTGATTACAGAATTCAGAAAAAATATCTGGCAACGATTTTTTTTTAGAAATTAGTGATTTTGAAATTAGTGATATTTTTTTGAGCGACCGTACATTCCTAGCATCGGTTTCCAAAAAAAATATCTGGCAGCGATTTTTTTTAGAAATTAGTGATTTTTTTTGAGCAACCGTACATTCCTAGCATCGGTTTCCAAAAAAAAAATCTGGCAGCGATTTTTTTTTAAAATTAGTGATTTTGAAATTAGTGATTTTTTTGAGCAACCGTACATTCCTAGCATCGGTTTCCAAAAAAAAAATCTGGCAGCGATTTTTTTAGAAATTAGTGATTTTGAAATTAGTGATATTTTTTTGAGCGACCGTACATTCCTAGCATCGGTTTCCAAAAAAAATATCTGTCAGCGATTTTTTTAGAAATTAGTGATTTTGAAATTAGTGATATTTTTTTGAGCGACCGTACATTCCTAGCATCGGTTTCCAAATAAAATATCTGGCAGCGACTTTTTTAGAAATTAGTGATCTGGCAACCTTCGTGTCACGTGACACGAAGGTTGCCAGATCACTAATTTCTAAAAAGAAATTGTTGCCAGATATTTTTTCTGAATTCTGTAATCAATCATAGTGTTCGGATATTTTTTTTGAGCGACTGTATTTTCGAAACCATTGCTTGCTTTTGGCCGATTTCCATCCATTTTTTTTAATCTATATTCGTGTTTTATTTCCTTTGAATATATCTCGCTATGATAAAAAGTTTTTTTGCGTACATATGCATAATTTTTTTTTTGAAAATAATATTTCACATCTTAATTGGGATTTAGAAATAAATATATCCTTAATTGAATGTAAATGATTGATATTTTGATTGCCATCAAAGAATACACTATTTTTTTATTGTTAAAAATAATTACATCAAAATTTTCGGTAATAACATCGTCTTGACTCAAAGAATTTATATCTTGATTGTCAGTGAAGAAGAGGTTTTTAAGATGATTGGCAGAATAGAATACGTATCTTGACTAGAAGAATTCACATATTAATTTGTAATGAAGAATACAGATCTTTTTGATTTTTAGTAAACAATTCTCATCTTAGCAATAAAGAATACAAGTCTTCTTCACTCAAAGTACAGAATTAGCATCTTGTTTAACAGCAAAGAATAGATATCTTAACTGAAAAGTAAAGAATAAAGTAACTTATTTAACATATTTTGATTGGAAGTAAAGAGTATCTTGATTGGCATAGAGAATATATATCTTTACTTAAAGTGAAGATTAACATGTGATTGACAGCAAAGAATACATATCTTCATAGGAAGTAAAGGATTAACATTTCGATTGGCAGTAAAGAATGCGCAACTTGAAGTGAAGAAGTCCCATCTTGACTGATAGTAAAGAATGCGCAACTTGAAGTGAAGAAGTCGCGTCTTGACTGATGGTAAAGAATGCGCAACTTGAAGTGAAGAAGTCGCGTCTTGATTGATGGTAAAGAATGCGCAACTTGAAGTGAAGAAGTCGCATCTTGACTGATGGTAAAGAATGAGCAACTTGAAGTGAAGAAGTCGCATCTTGACTGATGGTAAAGAATGCGCAACTTGAAGTGAAGAAGTCGCATCTTGACTGATGGTAAAGAATGCGCAACTTGAAGTGAAGAAGTCGCATCTTGACTGATGGTAAAGAATGCGCAACTTGAAGTGAAGAAGTCGCATCTTGACTGATGGTAAAGAATGCGCAACTTGAAGTGAAGAAGTCGCGTCTTGACTGATGGTAAAGAATGCGCAACTTGAAGTGAAGAAGTCGCATCTTGACTGATGGTAAAGAATGCGCAACTTGAAGTGAAGAAGTCGCATCTTGATTGATGGTAAAGAATGCGCAACTTGATGTGAAGAAGTCGCATCTTGACTGATGGTAAAGAATGCGCAACTTGAAGTGAAGAATTCGCATCTTGACTGATGGTAAAGAATGCGCAACTTGGAGTGAAGAAGTCGCATCTTGACTGATGGTAAAGAATGCGCAACTTGAAGTGAAGAAGTCGCATCTTGATTGATGGTAAAGAATGCGCAACTTGAAGTGAAGAAGTCGCATCTTGACTGATGGTAAAGAATGCGCAACTTGAAGTGAAGAATTCGCATCTTGACTGATGGTAAAGAATGCGCAACTTGAAGTGAAGAAGTCGCATCTTGATTGATGGTAAAGAATGCGCAACTTGAAGTGAAGAAGTCGCATCTTGATTGATGGTAAAGAATGCGCAACTTGAAGTGAAGAAGTCGCATCTTGACTGATGGTAAAGAATGCGCAACTTGAAGTGAAGAATTCGCATCTTGACTGATGGTAAAGAATGCGCAACTTGAAGTGAAGAAGTCCCATCTTGACTGATGGTAAAGAATGCGCAACTTGAAGTGAAGAAGTCGCATCTTGATTGATGGTAAAGAATGCGCAACTTGAAGTGAAAAAGTCGCGTCTTGACTGATGGTAAAGAATGCGCAACTTGAAGTGAAGAAGTCGCATTTTGACTGATGGTAAAGAATGCGCAACTTGAAGTGAAGAAGTCGCATCTTGACTGATGGTAAAGAATGCCCAACTTGAAGTGAAGAAGTCGCGTCTTGGCTGATGGTAAAGAATGCACTCTTTTTCAATTGGTATTAAAGAATACTTATCTTTGTGACTGGTAGTTAAAAAATTCCAAATTCATTTGTGGAAATCCAAATTGCCAGTAAAGAATTCATATCTCCTGACTGCTTTACATTTGAAAAAAAAATATTTTTGCTCTCCAGATTGCTAATAAAAAAGTTCCATCTTCATCCACTTCCTCAATTATTCACTTTTAAATGCTCAAATAAGAGGAAAAATCCTGAGTTAGAAATATTCCTTTACTCACCTTATAACACCAACACACAAAGAATCACCCAGTTTTTACCTCATAACATCTCGGTCCACAGTAAGGCCAAAAAACCACTTAATAACCGTTAACCCTAATTCGTGAGTGACCAAGCAATGGCAAAAAATTTTTACGAGCGTTGAAGATCGCATTTTTCATCATCTATCTCTTAGAAGAACATTTCTTTGCATCTTCAGCACACTTCGTAAAGAGATCGGCCATTCTGATACCAAAGAGCAATGACTGATCATCCCATTGTATAGAAGAGTCGAAAAAGCTTAATAACTGATTACACTTCTTCCCCTACAAACATTTTCCTCTTCATATTTGTGGATGCGATTCACGTACTCCCGGTATAACAGTTGATCCACTTATCACGCCGTTATAGGATGCTCTTTTAATGTGCTCACCTGTCTTCCGCTCTTGACCTCTGACCTCTGGAACGCATAAAGGGTGAATCCAGGTTGTCGGTCATCGGATTTCGTGACGTCAGGTCGCGTGTGGTGGCTCACGAGCTCATTAAAAGCGAACGCGAATCGTTCTCGTGGTGTCTTCCTTTACTCTTTTAACATATGCGAAGGAAGGAAGGCAGAAAGGAAGAGGCTCGTGATTTCCTCTTTAGCATCTTCATCTCCCATCTCCTCTTCAGCACATCCAGTTTGTTTCAATGGTTTGGAGAGTGATCGTGGGAATAGCTCGATGAGGAATGGGAGCGACGTTGTTCTTTGAAATCTCTTTTGTGGGATGGTTTAAATTTGGCTTTAGTTTCTTTTTTACAGTGAAATGGCAGTATAACAAAGTGACAAAAATACACTAGCCTAAAAAAATTAGGATTTCCCTGTTTTGTCAATGAAATTTGTTTTATATGAGAGCGTCACTTTTTTTTTGCACACAATGGGCTAAATGGTCAGGTCACAAGGACCCAAAGAGCTCAGAGAAGGTTATTGGATTTGGGTTGGGTTGTTTTATATCTGAGAGGCACTTTTTTGCACACCATGGACCCCGACAAGGACCCAGAAGGCTCAGAGAAGGTTGGGGGAGGGGACTCACTGGAACACCTGTTCGGAGACAGATGGTAGCCTCCCGTCAAGGCCATCCAGCGTGTTCTTTAACCTGCACAAGATATGACTCTCCCACACACGGAGCCACGGCTTAACGACCCATCAGACGGACGGCGGCCTTTCCAAGCCATCGGTGTCCCCTACTGACCCTGGGCAGGGCGAGGAATTTTGCGGAGATAAATCTCAACTCTGACCCAGCTGCGACTCGAACCTGGGAACTACAGATTTCGAGCCTGTCCCGCTACTGACTGAGCCACCCCCACCCCCTCCCATCAAGGCCATCCAGCCTGTTCTTTAATGTGAACAGAGATATGGCTCTACTGTACACTGCATCACGGCTTTGCATTTCATCCTACAGACAAATAGTGAGTTTTCCCTTTCGCCCAAGCGGCGGGGGTGGCTCAGTCGGTAGCGCGTCAGGCTCGTAATCTGTAGTTCCCAGGTTCGAGTCCCAGCTGCGTCAGCGTTGAGATTTATCTCCGCAAAATTCCCCGCCCTGCCCACGGTCAGTAGGGGACACCGATGGACTTGGAAAGGCCGCCGTCCGTCGGATGGGACGTTAAGCCGTGGCCCCGTGTGCGGGAGAGCCATACCCTGTGCACGTTAAAGAACACGCTGGATGGCCTTGACGGGAGGCTACCATCTGTCTCCCAACAGCTGTTCCAGTGGGTCCCCTCCCCCAACCTTCTCTGAGCCTTCGGGGTCTATGTGACCTGGCCATTTAGCCCATGGTGTGCAAAAAAGTGCCGCTCAGAGGTAAAACAACCCAACCCTTTCGCCCAAGGGTTGTGGCAAAACAAAAATTTCTTATATTAAGAGATACAAAAAAAAAATAATTTTCTGCTTACAGGTGGTAATAAAATATGTGCTATTATACTTAATTTGCTACTTTAATAAATTCCATTCCAATATTATTCCAATATAAATTCCATTTCCAAATATATGCCATTTGTCTTTTCTCCAGTTATCCGTTAATATGAATTTTCACTTTTACAGGGTGCTAAAGACCTCCAACAGGGGAGGGCCTTAGCATTTATTGTCATTCAATCTCTTTGAAATTTATAGGATGGGCGACTAAAATATTTTTCAAAAATAAGAACTGGAAGTGCGAATCTACTACAAAGATATATTAATTATTGCATTAGAAACCCAAACCTAAAAGACTCCTTGTATTGCAAAGTAGGAAAAAAAAAATTAAAGTTTTAAAAGTTCCGAACAGACTATAAACCCACCATGCCTCACCTCTGGCTATGGACTTGGTCTAATCTAAAGAAATTAATTCTTTTTTGTTACTCATCAGTATTGTGTTGGACGACTCGTCTGCAGATTATAGAACAATAACATCAAACTGAATGCTAATAGGAATGCGCCAGACCATACACTGTTTAATACCATCTCAAAGGATGTTCGATTCTCGTGCACTGACCCACTCCCAATAGTGTGTCACGGTGTCATCAATACCCTAAATCCAGGTGATGGTAGTCATCAATATCTTAGGGAAGAGAAAAATTTGGGGGGGGGATATGTAGTTATCCAACTCTTGTTACTCTCTGGCAGGTGTGTCAATCACACTATGCAAAGATGGCATTAAACTTTTAAGGAGGAACAAATGATATCCTCTAACATCCATGGGCGGGGATGGCTCAGTCGGTAGCACGCCAGGCTCGTAATCTGTAGTTCCCAGGTTCGAGTCCCAGCTGGGTCAGCGTTGAGATTTATCTCCGCAAAAATTCCCCGCTCTGCCCACGGTCAGTAGGGGACACCGATGGGCTTGGAAAGGCCGCCGTCCGTCGGATGGGACGTTAAGCCGTGGCCCCGTGTGCGGGAGAGCCATACCCTCTGCACGTTAAAGGACACACTGGATGGCCTGGAAGGGAGGCTGCCATCTGTCTCCCAACAGCTGTTCCAGTGGGTCTCCTCCTCCAACCTTCTCTGAGCCTTCGGGGTCCATCTGACCTGGCCATTTAGCCCATGGTGTGCAAAAAAGTGCTGCTCAGAGGTGAAACAACCCAACGTTAAAGAACACGCTGGATGGCCTTGACGGGAGGCTACCATCTGTCTCCCAACAGCTGTTCCAGTGTGTCCCCTCCTCCAACCTTCTCTGAGCCTTCGGGGTCCATGTGACCTGGCCATTTAGCCCATGGTGTGCAAAAAAAGTGCCGCTCAGAGGTAAAACAACAACTCAACAGCGCATCAATATATACTTGATACTCTTTCAGTGTTTGAATGTTTAATATTCTGATTCCTTATCATTTTTCTCGTCGGCATTCGTAGCGTTTAAAAAAAGCTCTGACAATAGCAGACTGGAATGAAGAAAAATGGACACAAGAATGCAGGAGTGATTTTTATTTCATTGTGTCACTGGACTCTTTTTCTTTCTAGTTCCTGTCATTAATGTCTGGAATGCCGCAGGTTTAACAACACAAGCCAACGAGTACGTCACGATGGTTGTTCTTGTTTTTATTTGGATGCTGATTCTTCGTGAAGAAAAGCACCAGCGGAATGATGTTGCAGAGGTTATCTCTCTGTTCGTTGCTTCGTCGTCCAGAAGGTAGTAGAGGAGTTGACCTTGTAATCATTTAGGCGTGAAGGAGTCTTATCAGCGTCCTACGTTGATGAAGAATGATATCACTTAATGGCTTGGGGATGAGTTTGGTTGTATAGGCGGCAGAATTTCTTTTGATGAACAATGGGCTAAGCTTTTAGGGATGAAAGTAATCCTTCCCTTGTGTTGCAATCTTGTCCCTATCCTAGCAATCTTTAGTTTCTTTTGTATGTGTTGATGGTGGGGGGGGGGGGGAGGAGGAGGAGAGAAGGTTTTAATTCAAGCTCACAGAAGGGCAACAGATTTTAAGATATGAACTAGGAGGATGAGATATCATCTCTATCGAATATGGGATGTTTGCTTCCAAAAATCCTTTTGGTTTTAAGACTTTAGCACCACGTAAAAGTGAAAATTCGTGCTAATGGAGTACTGGGTTGGCTTGCGGTGTTTTGCCTCTAAGCGGCACTTTCTTTTACCCTCAATGGACCAAATGATCAGGTCACAAAGATTTGGGTTGTTTTACCTCTGAGCGGCACTTTCTTTTACCCACAATGGACCAAATGATCAGGTCACAAACCTCTGAGCGGCACTTTCTTTTACCCACAATGGACCAAATGATCAGGTCACAAAGATTTGGGTTGTTTTACCTCTGAGCGGCACTTTCTTTTACCCACAATGGACCAAATGATCAGGTCACAAAGATTTGGGTTGTTTTACCTCTGAGCGGCACTTTCTTTTACCCACAATGGACCAAATGATCAGGTCACAAGGATTTGGGTTGGGTTGTTTTACCTCTGAGCGGCACTTTCTTTTACCCACAATGGACCAAATGATCAGGTCACAAGGATTTGGGTTGTTTTACCTCTGAGCGGCACTTTCTTTTACCCACAATGGACCAAATGATCAGGTCACAAAGATTTGGGTTGTTTTACCTCTGAGCGGCACTTTCTTTTACCCACAATGGACCAAATGATCAGGTCACAAAGATTTGGGTTGTTTTACCTCTGAGCGGCACTTTCTTTTACCCACAATGGACCAAATGATCAGGTCACAAGGATTTGGGTTGGGTTGTTTTACCTCTGAGCGGCACTTTTTGCACACCATGGGCTAAATGGCCAGGTCACAAGGACCCGAAGGCTCAGAGAAGGTTGGTGAAGGGGACCCACTGGAACAACTGTTGGGAGACAGATGGTAGCCTCCTGTCAAGGCCATCCAGCGTGTCCTTTAATGTGCACAGGGTATGGCTCTCCCGCACACGGGCCACGATTTAACGTCCCATCCGACGGACGGCGGCCTTTCCAAGTCCATCGGTGTCCCCTACTGACCATGGGCATGGTACAGGTCACAAGGACCCCGAATGCTCAGAGAAGGTTGGGTGAGAGGACCCACTTTGACAACGGTTAGGAGACAGATGGTAGTCTCCCATCAAGACCATCCAGCGTGTTTTTTAACGTGCACAGGGTATGGCTCTCTCGCACACGGAGCTACGGTTTAACGTCTCATCCGACGAACGACGACCTTTCCAAGCCCATCGGTGTCCCCTACTGACCGTGGGCAGGGCGGGGAGTTTTGCGGAGATAAATCTCAAGGCTGACCCAGCTGGGACTCGAATCTGGGAAATGT
Organism: Ryuthela nishihirai; assembly: GCA_038380435.1. Classification (NCBI taxonomy): domain Eukaryota; kingdom Metazoa; phylum Arthropoda; class Arachnida; order Araneae; family Heptathelidae; genus Ryuthela; species Ryuthela nishihirai. The sequence goes on along the minus strand of JAWZYU010000300.1, from coordinate 25,668 downwards.
AGGAGAACTGAGAAAAGCCAAAGAGTACGCATTTGCTAATATTTTACCTGTAAACCCAAAATTCAATTTATATTTATCTCAGTATATAAAAAATTTGCGTTTTGCCATCTTCCCTGAGGGATGGGGAGAAATCATTGCTACTGATGTAAACCTTCTGAACATCACACCATACCATCAAAGTTTCGAATTTCTAGCGTAAAGAGATCGTTTGTAATATTCGTTTAAAGTTTGGACGTTTTTTCCAAAAATTTCCCATTGTTTTGAGGGCTTTGGTTTGGTTTACCTCTGAGCGGCACTTTTTTGCACACAATGGGCTAAATGGCCAGGTCACATGGACCCCGAAGGCTCAGAGAAGGTTGGGGGAGGGGACCCACTGGAACAGCTGTTGGGAGACAGGTGGTAGCCTCCCGTCAAGGCCATCCAGCGTGTTCTTTAACGTTGGGTTGTTTTACCTCTGAGCAGCACTTTTTTGCACACCATGGGCTAAATGGCCAGGTCACATGGACCCCGAAGGCTCAGAGAAGGTTGGGGGAGGGAACCCACTGGAACAGCTGTTGGGAGACAGATGGTAGTCTCCCGTCAATGCCATCCAGCGTGTTCTTTAACGTGCACAGGGTATGGCTCTCCCGCACACGGGGCCACGGCTTAACGTCCCATCCGACGGACGGCGGCCTTTCCAAGCCCATCGGTATCCCCTACTGACCATGGGCAGGGCGGGGAGTTTTGCGGAGATAAATCTCAACGCTGACCCAGCTGGGACTCGAACCTGGGAACTACAGATTACGAGCCTGGCGCGCTACTGACTGAGCCACCTCCGCCCCCGTTTTGAGGGCGCTGTTAAAACTGTTGGAATATCCGGAAATTGAAAATCGTATTTCATAAATAAGTATCCAACCCAAAAGGAATTTTTAAGTTATCTGTAAAAACAAAAAAGCTGGATGTCAACAGATGACAAAGTAAAAACAATAGCTCTTTTTCTTTGAAAAGGAGTTGAAAATAAGCACAGATGATAGTGACTTAGAGATAGCGACATATTTGGGTAAACTAGGATCTGCGCAGTTTAGGCTTAAACGGTTCTCATGAATCGCAGACTAAGAATTAGCAATTACTTGTCAATTTATCTGTGATTTCCAAGAACTGTTGAAGCATCAACTGCGCAGTCTCGTAGTCTCCCTAGTTTGCACACTAGTTGCTTTTTTTGGTAGATGCTAGTCACGTTACACTACTTGTAGACGCCACTCACGCAGCAACAGTGGAAAACAACACCGACTTTAGGCCACTCACGCTGCAACAGTGGGAAACAGCACCCACTTTAGGCCACTCACGCTGCAACAGTGGAAAGCAACAACCACTTTAGGCCACTCACGCTGCAACAGTGGAAAACAACACCCACTTTAGGCCACTCACGCTGCAACAGTGGAAAACAACACCCACTTTAGGCCACTCACGCTGCAACAGTGGAAAACAACACCCACTTTAGGCCACTCACGCTGCAACAGTGGAAAACAACACACACTTTAGGCCACTCACGCTGCAACAGTGGAAAACAATACACACTTTAGGCCACTCACGCTGCAACAGTGGAAAACAATACACACTTTAGGCCACTCACGCTGCAACAGTGGAAAACAACACCCACTTTAGGCCACTCACGCTGCAACAGTGGAAAACAACACCCACTTTAGGCCACTCACGCTGCAACAGTGGAAAGCAACACCCACTTTAGGCCACTCACGCTACCCTGTTGGTTGACGCGACTCACTCTACACGACACTGGTACAGGCCACCCACTCTATGCCACCCATGCTATGGCATTGGTAGATGATAATCTCTCTACACCACTGGTAGATGCCACTCACGCTGGTAGATGCCACTCCCCTACACCACTAGTAGGTGGCACTCCACCAGTTGATGCCATTTATGCTATGCCACTGGTACATGACATTTCACCATTTGGTGCGATTCATGTTATGCCACTGGTACATGACACTTCACCATTTGATGTCACTGATGCTATACCACTCACGCTACGCAACTGATAGATGCTACTCATGCTATGCCACCGATAGATGCCACTCACCCTAGGCCACTGGTAGATGTCACTTCATCAGTTGATGCCACTCATACTACGACACTGGTAGATGTCACTCATGCTACTGGTAGATGTCACTCCACCAGTTGACGTCACTCATGCTATACCACTCACCCTATGCCACTGGTAAATGCCACTCACCCTATGCCACTGGTAAATGCCACTCACCCTATGCCACTGGTAGATGCCACTTCACCAGTTGACGCCACTCATACTACGACACTGGTAGATGTCACTCATGCTACTAGTAGATGTCACTCCACCAGTTGACGTCACTCATGCTATGCCACTCACCCTATGCCACTGGTAGATGTCACTTCACCAGTTGACGCCACTCATACTACCACAGTGGTAGATGTCATTCATGCTACTGGTAGATGCCACTTCACCAGTTGACGTCACTCACGCTACGACACTGGAAGATACCACTCACGGAAAGCGATTAAAAATGTTTAAAAACTGATATAACGCAGCTAAATATAACTAAATTATAAATGAATATGGCCTATGAATATAAAGCATTTAGATGAAGGCAATATATTAACAAAAAATAACAGCTAAAATAGGTGTAAGCATGATAAAAGCAACAGCAAAAACCGGAATGGTGGAGTAGTTTTAAGTCATGCCGCTGGTGGCTCTGCCATCTCTTTTTGGTAACATGGGCCCTACAGGAGTTGCCATCTGTACTTTCTAATGTGTGTTGCATACCAAGACAGTTCTCTAACAGTCACTAGTTAACATCGTACTCGAAAGTAAAGAACTCCAGAATTTAAAACACTCTTAAAGAAAAAAAAAACTTATTTTTTCCTTTAGCAATTTGGACTCTTATTTTCCTGTTCAGCTCATCCATAAGTGTTTGCATTCGACAGGTTCAAGGATGCTTATTATCTTCACTTTCTGAGCGTATTCATCCAGCTTCTTCATTCTCTGCATCTCTCTTCCGGTTGCATGGCAACGGCAAGCATATTCTTCAAAGTGAACAAACCCATTCTCTTCGATTGGCTGAACTCGAGTCTTTTCTCACACTTATTTTTTCGTCTTTTTTTTTTCTTTTCATCTATGATCGCTTTTGCTCCGAAATTTAACACCTAAGGAAGACCCCAAACGAGGACGAAATATTGAAGAAAAAAAATCAAAATGTCTTTTTCTTTTCATCAGTTTTTCTAACTCTTGCTTTCTTCAGTGGCAGAGTTTCAATACCAGCCAGTTTTGTTACTAACAGATTCCAGCTCTTTATGATGGGGCGGGGGTGGCTCAGTTGGTAGCGCGCCAGGCTCGTAATCTGTAGTTCCCAGGTTCGAGTCCCAGCTGGGTCAGCGTTGAGATTTATCTCTGCAAATTTCCCACCCTGCTCACGGTCAGTAGGGGACACCGATGGGTTTGGAAAGGCCGCCGTCCGTCGGATGGGACGTTAAGCCGTGGCCCCGTGTGTGGGAGAGCCATACCCTGTGCACGTTAAAGAACACGCTGGATGGCATTGACGGGAAGCCACCATCTGTCTCCCAACAGCTATTCCAGTGGGTCCCTTCCCCCAACCTTCTTTGAGCCTTCGGGGTCCATGTGACCTGGCCATTTAGCCCATGGTGTGCACAAAAATGCCGCTCAGAGGTAAAACAAACCAAAACCAAACCAAAGCCATCTGACCTCTGCAGAACCATCCGGAACAAAAAGCTTTAAAATGCGTTTTGGGAGCTCATGATAACCATCAAGGATTTTACAGATCTCGTTTTTTATAATCTGATTTCTTTTTTTTTCTCTTTCCTGTCCTTCATTTTGTGTATTTTACCTTTAATGGGATCGTGGTTAAAATGCTATTAACGTTTATTTTGCCCGCTTTTTTTTAGTTTATTCTTTTTTAAGAAGTTTGATCATAGTCATTAAATTCTGCTTTCTCCGCAAGCCGTCGTAAATGTATATAAGATATATTGGAACTAAATGATGCATGTTATGAGGCTACGAGGGACAAATTCTCTGTAGAATTAGGAGTAATTTCAAAGTGGATGCAAATAACGTGCGAATGGGTTGGGTTGGGTTGTTTTACCTCTGAGCGGCACTTTTTTTTGCACACCATTGGCTAAATGGCCAGGTCACAAGGAACCCGAAGGCTCAGAGAAGGTTGGGGGAGGGGACCCACTGGAACACCTGTTAGGAGACAGATGGTAATATCCCGTCAAGGCCATCCAGCGTGTTCTTTAACGTTGGGTTGTTTTACCTCTGAGCGGCACTTTTTTTTTGCACACCATGGGCTAAATGGCCAGGTCACATGGACCCCGAAGGCTCAGAGAAGGTTGGGGGAGGGGACCCACTGGAACAAGCTGTTAGGAGACAGATGGTAGCCTCCCGTTAAGGCCATCCAGCGTGTTCTTTAACGTGCACAGGGTATGGCTCTCCCGCACACGGGCCACGGCTTAACGTCCCATCCGACGGACCGCGGCCTTTCCAAGCCCATCGGTGTCCCCTACTGACAGTGGGCAGGGCGGGGAATTTTGCGGAGATAAATCTCAACGCTGACCCAGCTGGGACTCGAACCTGGGAACTACAGATTACGAGCCTGGCGCGCTACCGACTGAGCCACACCCGCCCCTAAGTGCGAATGGATTACTGGCATTGAATCAAAAGCAACTAAACGCTAAGCACTTGACTTTCGCTTTCTGTTATTTTTTTACTTTATAAACAGTTTCCCAAGGTTAGTTACATTGTGGCCTGCCAAGTAAACCGACAATATTTGCGAGTCGGAAATGGCTTAATCGGTATCGTGCCAGGCTCCTAATCTGCAGTTCCCAGTTTCGAGTCCCAGCTGAGTCTCCGCAAAATTCCCCGCCCTGTCCACGGTCAGTAGGGGGCACCGATGGGCTTGGAAAGGCCGCCATCCATTCGATGGGACATTAAGCCGTTACTCCATGTGTGGGAGAGCCATACTCTGTGCACGTTAAAGAATACGCTGGATGGGCTTGACCGGAGGCTACCATCTGTCTCCCAACAGCTGTTCCAGTGGATCCCCACCCAACCTTCTCTGAGCCTTCGGGGTTCTTGTGACCTGGCCATTTAGCCCATGGTGTGCAAAAAAGTGCCGCTCAGAGGTGAAACAACCCAACCCAACAATATTTTTGTGATCAGGCAAGTTATCTGAGTTGGGTTGGATTGTTTTATTCGGAGCGGCAGTTTTTTTGCACACAATGGGCTAAATGGCCAGGTTACAAGAACCCTGAAGACTCAGAGAAGATACCTGGGAGAGGACCCACTGGATAGCTGTTAGGAGACAGACAGTAGCCTCCCGTTATGGCCATCCAGGGTGTTCTTTGCATAGGGTTCGGCTATCCTGCACAAAGAGCCAAAGGCATAATGTCTCATCCGACGGACATCGTCCTTTCCAAGCAGTCTTCTTTCCTGTTAGACTTCTGCGGTAAGCAGCTGCTTGAGAGTGAATTTTACTTCATCTAGAATGTTCCAAATATCACATTCGAAAAATATTTCGAATTTTTAGGTCTCCAAGATGATAATCCCGGATTTAGGGGGGGGGGGGGGCATGTCTCACTCCTTCAAAATGCAAATAAGTGTAATAGGGCCCAAAAACTATTACACTTCTGCATATTTTACGCATTTTCCAAAAAATTGTAAAAGGCCTCTGAAACTAAGGAGTAAATGTTTCACTGCAATGGCCTTTTTCCGGCACGATTACGTACTCCTCCTTCCCCCCTCTCTGCAGCGAAGTTGGCTCTGTAGGTAACCGCCCAAGTCTCATAATCTGCAGTTCCCAGGTTCGAGTCCCGCGTGGCCAGCATTAACATTTATCTCCGCAAAACTTTTCACCCTTCCCCAGTGGGGCGGGGGTGGCTCAGTCGGTAGCGCGTCAGGCTCGTAATCTGCAGTTCCCAGGTTCGAGTCCCAGCTGGGTCAGCGTTGAGATTTATCTCCGCAAAACTCTCCGCCCTGCCCACGGTCAGTAGGGAACACCGATGGGCTTGGAAAGGCCACTGTCCGTCGGATGGGACGTTAAGCCGTGGCCCTGTGTGCGGGAGAGCCATACCCTGTGCACGTTAAAGAACACGCTGGATGGCCTGACGGGAGGCTACCATCTGTCTCCCAACAGCTGTTCTAGTGGGTCCCCTCCCCCAATCTTCTCTGAGCCTTCGGGGTCCATGTGAGCTGGCCATTTAGCCCCATGGTGTGCAAAAAAGTGCCGTTCAGAGGTAAAACAACCAACCAACCCTTCCTCAGTAGGAACACCGATGGTCTTGAAAACACGTCGTCCGTCGGATGTGATGTTAACCCGTGGTCCGTGTGCGAGAGAGCCATACCCTGTGCACGTTAAAGACACGTTAGATGGCCTTGACGGGAGACTGCCATCTGTCTCCCAACAGCTATCCAGTGGATCCCCTCCCTCAACCTTCTCTGAGCCTTCGGGGTTCTTGTGACCTGGCCATTTAACCCACTGTGCGCAAAAAAAGTGCCGCTCAGAGGTGAAAAGGGCAGGACGGGGAGTTTTGCGAAGATAAATCTCAGCGCTGACCCAGCTGGTACTCTAACCTGGGAACTAAAGATTACGAGCCTGGCGCTCTACCGACTGACCCCCCTCCCTCCCCGGTGTGCGGAAGAGCCATATCCTCGGCACCTAAAGAACACGCTAGATGGCCTTGACTACCATTTTTCTCCTAACAGCAGTCCAGTGGATTCCCTTCCCCCAACTTTCTCTGAGCTCTCGGAGCCCTTGTGACCTGAACATTTACACCTCCCCCAACTGGGGGCGGGGGTGGCTCAGTCCGTAGCGCGCCAGGCTCGAAATCTATAGTTCCCAGGTTCGAATCCCAGCTGGGTCGGCGTTAAGATTTATCTCCGCAAAAATTCCCCGCCCTGCCCACGGTCAGTAGGGGACACCGATGGGCTTGGAAAGGCCGCCGTCCGTCGGATGCGACGTTAAGCCGTGGCCCCGTGTGCAGGAGAGCCATACCCTGTGCACGTTAAAGAACACGCTGGATGGCCTAGACGGGAGTCTACCATCTGTCTCCCAACAGCTGTTCCAGTGGGTCCCCTCCCCCAACCTTCTCTGAGCCTTCGGGGTCCATGTGACCTGGCCATTTAGCCCATGGTGTGCAAAAAAGTGCCGCTCAGAGGTAAAACAACCCAAAAACAACCTGATTTTAAGATAACTCTTTAACCTTCAATAAACTCCCTGGAAGCTTCATAATACAGAGCTAGTCTACCTCTAGACTTTGGTTGTTCAGATTTGTGTATCTCTTTTTCTTAGAAAGCAGCCAAAGCTACAAAAGACAATCCTTCGTAAGTTCCCGACCATATTCTTTCAAGTCACCAATTAGACGAATAGTTGCTGCCTAGAGTCCTCTCCGCGAACCCATTCGGTGACGTACAAAAAAAACAACAACCAGGAAGCTTCTCATCGAAGTAAAGTATCATCATAAATCGTCATATACTAAGCGGATGTGCATCTGTAGAGCGCTATCCATCACTGTCAGTGTGAGAGAATGAACGGCTTTCAAGACTCGAATGAAACTATGCGAAAAGCGTATTCGACGGCATTCCGAATGCTAGCGTTCCTCGTTCACCAAATTTCGAATTTATGAATGTTGCTATTTTGCACCTCGGGCGGTTCGATCCGGTCTCGTATTGTGATTATGATCAATTGGGATGAGATCACGTGTATACTTTTGATTTTAATTTTATCACCAGTGACATAACGTGAGCGGGTTGCGTTGTTTGACCTCTGAGCGGTAATTTTTGTCAAATAATTGGACTAAATGGCCAGGTCACGAGGGGGCGGTGGTGGCTCAGTCGATAGCGCACCAGGCTCGTAATCTGTAGTTCCCAGGTTCGAGTCCCAGCTGGGTCAGCGTTGAGATTTATCTCCGCAAAATTCTCCGCCCTGCCCACGGTCAGTAGGGGACACCGATGGGCTTGGAAAGGCCACCGTCCGTCGGATGGGACGTTAAGCCGTGGCCCCGTGTGTGGGAGAGCCATACCTTGTGCACGTTAAAGAACACGCTGGATGGCCTTGACGGGAAGCTACTATTTGTCTCCCAACAGCTGTTCCAACAGCAGCCCCGAAGGCTCAGAGAAGGTTGGTCCCCTTCCCCAACCTTCTCTGAGCCTTCGGGGTCCATTGTGACCTGGCCATTTAACCCATGGTGTGCAAAAAAGTGCCGCTCAGAGGTAAAACAACCCAATCCAAGCCCAACAGTGGTAGTTAGTAGTACATATCCAACCGAAAAAGGATTTTCGTCTATCTCATTAAACTAAACTGATAAATGTCTACAAAGAAGTCTCACCACCTCTTCATTGTTGTCAAGATGTAAAAATTTTCACAGGTCAGAAAAAAACAGCTCGAACAGCTACTGCAAACATTTTGCATCATACTCTTAACACCTTTCAGGTAGCGAAAGTTTCGCGTGATGCTTTCCTCTTCCTTTAACATCACTTAACGACACTTTTTGCGGAAGCTTGGGATCATCCCTCTCCCAACGTTCCTCCCCACGTGACAGCCATTAGTTGATCAAAGGAAAGAATTTCTTCATTTTCCAGGATCACGCCCTTGACTCCTTCAGCAACAAGTCCCTATTATGAGTTTTAATGTCATGGGTTGGGTTGGGTTGTTTTACCTCTGAGCGGCACTTTTTTGCACACCATGGGCTAAATGGCCAGGTCACATGGACCCCGAAGGCTCAGAGAAGGTTGGGGGAGGGGACCACCTGGACAGCTGTTGGGAGACAGATGGTAGCCTTCCGTCAAGGCCATCCAGCGTGTTCTTTAACGTTGGGTTGTTTTACCTCTGAGCGGCACTTTTTTGCACACCATGGGCTAAATGGCCAGGTCACATGGACCCCGAAGGCTCAGAGAAGGTTGTGGGAGGGGACCCACTGGTATAGCTGTTGGGAGACAGATGGTAATATCCCGTCAAGGCCATCCAGCGTGTTCTTTAACGTTGGGTTGTTTTACCTCTGAGCGGCACTTTTTTGCACACCACGGGCTAAATGGCCAGGTCACATGGACCCCGAAGGCTCAGAGAAGGTTGGGGGAGGGGACCCACTGGAACAGCTGTTGGGAGACAGATGGTAGTCTCCCGTCAAGGCCATCCAGCGTGTTCTTTAACGTTGGGTTGTTTTACCTCTGAGCGACATTTTTTGCACACCACGGGCTAAATGGCCAGGTCACATGGACCCCGAAGGCTCAGAAAGGTTGGGGGAGGGGACCCACTGGAACAGCTGTTGGGAGACAGATGTTTAGCCTCCCGTCAAGGCCATCTAGCGTGTTCTTTAACGTTCACAGGGTATGGCTCTCCCGCACACGGGGCCACGGCTTAACGTCCCATCCGACGGACGGCGGCCTTTCCAAGCCTATAGGTGTCCCCTACTGACCGAGGGCAGGGCGGGGAATTTTGCGGAGATAAATCTCAACGCTGACCCAGCTGGGACTCGAACCTGGGAACTACAGATTACGAGCCTGCGCGCTACCGACTGAGCCACCCCCGCCCCTGATGTCATTTGTAAACTTGGGTGAATGAGCAAGTTTTCGTTTGTTTGCGACTTTTTTCTGTGTTATGTGTTTCTTTGAAAAGTTTCACACAATAAATATGATCGTGAAATTGGTTTGACCCTTTGAGAGACTGATAAGTTTCCTGGTTCGTCCATTACTGTCATGCTTTGGTTTTCCTCTAATAACTCAACTTGTCACGTCGGAAAAGTCGTTTCTTCATTTTTTTTTCTGTTTATTTGATATTTCAAAATCAACTACTAGAAATTTTTTACTTAAATTCCTATGGCAGAGTGCTTATAGCGCGCTTGGCTATTGTTCTAAGTGAACTGAGTTCGAGCCCCAGGTAAGGCATGGATGTTTGTGTTGTTTTTCTGCCGAGGCACTGCCACCCTCAGCATTGCTTGGATGTTTGTGTTGTTTTTCTGCTGAGATCCCGCCATCCTCAGCATTGCATGGATGTTTATGTTGTTTTTCTGCTGAAGTCGCTTCGTTCTTAGCGTTTCATGGATGTTTGTATGGATTTTCTGCTGAGGTATCGCCACCCTCAGCGTTGTATGGATGTTTGTGTTGTTTTTCTGCCCAGGCCCACCACCCTCAGTATTGCATGGATGTTTGTGTTGTTTTTCTGCTGAGGTACCACCACCCTCAGCGTTGCATGGATGTTTGTGTGGTTTTTCTGCTGAGGTACCACCACCCTCAGCGTTGCATGGATGTTTGTGTTATTTTTCTGCTGAGGTACCACCACCCTCAGCGTTGCATGGATGTTTGTGTTGTTTTTCTGCTGAGGTACCACCACCCTCAGCGTTGCATGGATGTTTGTGTTGTTTTTCTGCCCAAGCCCATCACCCTCAGCGTTGCATGGATGTTTGTGTTGTTTTTCTGCCCAGGCCCGCCACCCTCAGCATTGCATGGATAATTGTGTTGTTTTTCTGCCGAGGCCCGCCACCCTCAGCGTTGCATGGATGTTTCTGTTGTTTTTCTGCCGAGGTACCGCCACCCTCAGCATTGCTTGGATGTTTGTGTTGTTTTTCTGCCGAGGTACCACCACCCTCAGCATTGCATGAATGTTTGTGTTGTTTTTCTGCTGAGGTCCCGCCGTCCTCAGCGTTGCATGAATATTTTTGCAGTTTTTCTGCTGACGTCCCGTCGTTCTTAGCGTTTCATGGATGTTTGTGTTATTTTTCTGCCGATGTACCGCCACCCTCAGCGTTGCATGGATGTTTGTGTTGTTTTTCTGCCGAGGTCCCACCATCCTCAGCATTGCATGGGGGTTTGTGTTATTTTCCTGTTCAGGTCCCGTCATACAGACCTTCCACTGTGGCGTATAAACTGACAGGCTCCTGTCAGACCTTTGTGGCAAGCTGCTGTTTGAGGGAATATTTGTATTTTTCTTTTATTAAAACTTCTGAATGTTAAAAAATTGCACCGAGAGACATCTCTCTGTTCCTACCATAGTTCAGAGAATTTTCTTCGCTCCACTCAATTCTGACCGTGGGTCCTTGTGACCTGGACATTTAGCCCATTGTGCAACTGGAAAAACGATATCTAGAGCTAACACAACTGAAGTTATCAGCTATGAATGTTAAAAAACAGCTAGCCTGTTTTGAAAAAGAGACGACTATATAATTTTGACATCCATCAAATGAATCTTTTTTCCTAATCCTCTTTTGAAACGTACTTGGGGGGGGGGGGATCCTTGTGACTTGGACATAAATTGTACTTGACGAGAATTGAAATTCGTGGCATACCCAGGAGCTTCCAATGGATTGAGTGGGGGGGGGGGGGAGGAATTTTCGGGTTTTCGAAGACTGCCTTAGAACGTATACAGTATTGGAGCTCTCAAGGGGTTGATGGGTTGTTTTGTCTCTAACGGTCACAAGGAGCCCAAAGCTTCAGAGAAGGGTGGGGGCAGACGGGAGATCCATTGAACAACTGTTAGAAACAGATGGTAGCCTTTTGTCAAGGCCGTCCAGCGTGCACAAGGTATGGCTCTCTTACATATGGGGGGGGCGAGAGTGGCTCAGTCGGTAGCGCGCCAGGCTCGTAATCTGTAGTTCCCAGGTTCGAGTCCCAGCTGGGTCAGCGTTGAGATTTATCTCCGCAAAATTTCTCGCCCTTCCCACGGTCAGTAGGGGACACCAATGGGATTGGAAAGGCCGCCGTCCGTCGGATGGGACGTTATGCCGTGGTCCCGTGTGCGGGAGAGCCATACCCTGTGCATGTTAAAGAACACGCTGGATGGACTTGACGGGAGGCTACCATCTGTCTCCCAACAGCTGTTCCAGTGGGTCCCCTCCCCCAACCTTCTCTGAGCCTACGGGGTCCACGTGACCTGGCCATTTAGCCCATGGTGTGCAAAAAAGTGCCACTCAGAGGTAAAACAACCCAAAACAACCCAACTTACATATGGGACCACTGATTAAAGTTTCATCCGACGGACGACGGTATTTCCAAGTCCATCTGTATCCCCTTTTTGAACGAGGACAGGATGATTACCTGTATTTTTACTTTTATTAATGCACAGAATTGCATGTCACATGATAAAATCTCCCAACTTTTTTTTTATTTTCCATTGTTCACGATAAAAAGATAGGACGGGGATGGCTCAGTTGGTAGCGGGCCACGCTCTTATTATGCAGTTTTCAACTTCGAGTCCCAGCTTCGCCAGAGTTGAGGGACGGGGTGGCTCAGTCGGTAGTACGCCAGGCTCGTAATCTGCAGTTCCCAGATTCGAGTCCCAGCTGGGTCAACGTTGAGATTAATCTCCGCAAAACTCCCCGCCTTGCCTATTGTCAGTAGGGGACACCGATGGGCTTGGAAATGTCGCCGTCCGTCGGATGGGACATAAGCCGTGGCCCCGTGTGTGGGAGAACTATACCCTGTGCATTTTAAAGAACAAGCTGGATGGCCTTGACGGGAGGCTACCATCTGTCTCCAACAGCTGTCCAGTGGGTCCCCTCCCCCAACCTTCTCTGAGCCTTCGGGGTCCTTGTGACCTGGCCATTTAGCCCATGGTGTGCAAAAAAGTGTCGCTCAGAGGTAAAACAACCCAACCCAGAGTTGAGATTTTTCTCCGCAAAAAGTCCCCGCCCGCCTCGGTCAGTAGAGGACACCGATGGGCTTGGAAAGGCCGTCGTCCTTCGAATGTGACGTTAAACCGAGACCCGTGTTCGGAGTGCCATGTGCACTTTAAAGAACAAGCTGGATGGCCTTGACGGTTGGCTACCATCTGTCTCCTAATAGTTGTCCAGTGGGTCCCTTCCCTCAACCTTCCCTAAACCCTCAGGGTCCTTGTAACGTGCCATTTAGCCCACTGTGTGCCAAAAAGTGCCGCTCAGAAGAAAAACAACCCAACACAAAAAGGACACACGGTGAGGAATTTCTCGAACAAGAACCATGTCTAAGAACTAAGCTCTTAGTCCTCCCTCTGGGTGAACGAAGGATTACAAAATAGTGAAAAAAAAAACATAGAAAAACAAAACACAAATGCCAGTAAGAATGCAGAAAGTGGAGGTCACGTGCGCATGACGTCATCGGCATTTTAATCACTACATACAGTCTACGGCATTAGGGGTCTATTGTTGATAATGTTAGCGAGACTGGTAACAATCTCCTTGCAAAAAAAAGGGTTAAAAAAAAAAGGACAACGAGTTTGCAAACTGGTTGAGCAGTCGGCATTGTTTGTGCTTCCCCCACGTGAGCATTCTTTAAGTGCGGCGCGTGTACTCCCTCACGTTCCATGGACGATAAGATACACTCCATGAATAAAGGTGGATCCGATGTTTCCTATCCTACGCCTCAATCTCTGAGAGTTCCTCTCCTCTTTGGTAATCGTAAACGGGTTCTTTAAACGCTGAACCCGGTCTTAGTTTCGTCTCTTCGTACGGTGTTAACTTTTGATACCTCCTGTGGAGGAATAACTTTTTTAATGGTTTAAAGATTTCTTTACTGTGTTTGCTTTATCAGTTGTTGCGTTGAAGAATTTTTTTTTGCTTTATCAGTTGTTGCGTTGAAGAATTTTTTTTTTTGCTTTATCAGTTGTTGCGTTGAAGAATTTTTTTTTTTGCTTTTTCGTTCCCTTTTGATGGCAGATGAGATTTGAATTTATTGCTCGGTAAAAGAAAGAACGGCTATTGTTAAGTGGGATGCGTTTTGCAGATGGAGGTTGTGTTTAGAAGTGACTTGAACCACTACTGAAGTTGAATTTTGTGGAAGATTTGAAGTAGTTATTCGCCCTTGTGTCGTGTATACCGCACACGGCGAAGCAACACTTGGTCATATCAGATATCTAAAGTTAGTGTTGTTCTTTTGTAAGCACTAGCGCACTGAAAACGTTGTATAACTTGATGTATTTTTCGTGATTTTTGTTAGGATAAAAATAACTTCGTCGCAGTCTGTTTATTTAGTTGAAAATTATGGTAATTAAATGAATGTACCAAGATTATAAATGGAGAAAATGTCACTGACTCTTAAGGAATCTCTTACGAATTTAAATGTGGTTTTTAAAGTTATTGTTTTTAGTGCTGTTAATGGTACTGTAGCCGTTTCTTGGCCGAGTGGTTAGCGCACTTGGCTACTGATCTAAGGGACCTAGGTTCGAGCCCCAGGTAAGGCATGGATGTATGTGTCGTTTTTCTGCTGAGGTCCCGCCATCTTCACAGATTTTCTACTATGGCGTATTAAACTGACAGGCTCCTGTCAGACCTCTGTGACAAGCAGCTGCTTGAGGGGGTAATTTTTTTAATGGTACTATACTTGTTCATGTCACGAGCATTGTTTTGAACAATGTTAATGCTGTTTACAATGCTTTTAATGCACTTGATAATATTATCATTATAGTGTTCCATATCATAATCGATAATATTATAAATCGTAATGTTCAATATCATAATTGATAATATTATCAATCATAATGATCAGTATCATAATTGATAATATTATCAATCATAATGTTCACCATCATAATAAATAAATAAATAAATAAATAAATAAATAAAAATCCCCTCAAGCAGCTGTTGCCACAGAGGTCTGACAGGAGCCTGTCAGTTTATATGCCATAGTAGAAGGTCTGAGAGGATGGCAGGACCTCAGCAGAAAAACGACACAAACATCCATGCCTTACCCGGGGCTCGAACCCAGATCCCGTAGATCAGTAGCCAAGCGCGCTAACCACTCGGCCATGGGAGGACTAGATCATAATTGGTAATATAAATAATAATATAATTAATCGTAATGTCCAATATCATAATTGATATTTTTATCAATCGTAATGTTCCATATAATAATCAGTAATATTATCAGTAACATGTTCACTATCATAAACGATATTATCATCAGTCGTAATCTTCAGTATCATATTTCATAATATTAACAGTCATAATGTTCTTAATGCAATTGATGCGATTTCTGATGGTAATATCGTGGTTGATAATTTTCTTCAAGTTTTAATGACTTTATTAATGTTATGTTAATTCGCTGACATTACTCTTGATTGCAATACTGTTAATGGTAATGTTTGTTTTGCTGGAAATACACGTAATGTTGTTGGTGTTATCAATGGTAAAGCCGATAAGAAAGCTATTGATCTTCCGATAACATTATCGATGTTATAATCTTGATAACATTAGCAATGATAATATTTTAGATAACACTCTTTGAATATCATTGAATATACAAGTTTATGGCATTATTAACGGAAATGTGATTGATAGTAATATTAGCTTTATTCATTATATTATCAATGGTAATGTTAGTAACCATACCTTCAGGTTTGCTGATAATATTACAGATGATAATGTTATTATTCATAATGCTGTTAAGATTATTAACAACTTCATTAATAACAGTTTTGTTTTTGATAATGTGCTCTTATCCTTATTAATGATAGTTATTGTTTATAATACTCCAAACACTATTGATAACGTACTGCCCTACATAATGCATCCATCCAATTTCGAAGCTCTATAACTTCTAAAATATGCATTTAATGGAACAATGTGATTGAAGATAAATTAAAGATAATAATCAAATCTATTTAAATCTCGATTTTCAACAGTATTCGTTCGGTATTTAAAAAGTTATGCAAGCTGTAATATTTCAGAACAATAATGGTTCATAAAAATTTACCTCAAAAATTAAGTAAAACCTAAATAATAAGTATTATTTTAAAAGATTCAATGAAATAAATATATATTTTTGGAAGTTTGCGTAATGATTATTTCAGCATTCGAAAATTATGATTTTTATAAAACAAGATAATTTACTATTAAATATTCTAACTTCCATAACTCTTTAAATGTTGAACGAATGTTGTTGAAAATTGAGAGTTGAATAGATTGGATTATGATCTTTAAGTTATCTTCAGTCATATTTTTTCATTAAAAGCATATTTAAGAAGTTATGTTAGATTCTCATTGACATAACATGGAATTTCTGTAATAGTTTGGTAGGGTTGTTTTACTTCTGAGCGGCACTTTTTTGCACACCATGGGCTAAATGGCCAGGTCACAAGGGCCCCGAAAGCTCAGAGAAGATTGGGGGAGGGGACCCACTGGAACAACTGTTGGCAGACAGATGGTAGCCTCCCGTCAAGGCCATCCAGCATGTTCTTTAACGTGCACAGGGTATGGCTCTCCCGCACACGGGTCCACGGCTTAACGTCCCATCCGAAGGACGGCGGCCTTTTTAAGCCCATCGGTGTCCCCTACTGACCGTGGGCAGGGCGGGGAATTTTGCGGAGATAAATCTCAACGCTGACCCAGCTGGGACTCGAACCTGGGAACTGCAGATTACGAACCTGGCGCGCTACCGACTGCGCCACCCCCGCCCCATTTGGTAGGGTAGGTCATTAGTTGTAATGTTGATAATATTTTTATCACTATTGTTCTTATTGGCATTGTTAATAACATAATCGTTTTCATTTCCTTTCCCCAGTCTCGTCCGTTAAGGGAATCACCGGACCACGACCTTGATGAGGGACCTTTGACCAAGCTACGTCGCCTGACCTCTGACTCCCACCATCGGACCGCCGACATGACCAGCTTCCAGAATCCCGCTACGAACCATCGACAGACTCCAGGCGATGCAGCAGACACCGGAGATCGCAGTTCCGATGACGGGGACGTCATCGGAGCCACCGACATCGGATGCAAAGGAGGAACCCGGGAGATCGGCATCCTCTGCAGCGTCCCACGCGATCTCGTGTCCGTCAACGACAAGTGCGTCATGGTCGGCTCGACTGGGATCGCCGCACTGAAGGCAGAGTACGGGGACGACTTCACGAACTTCGAGATCATTCAAGATGTAGGTTATTCCAGCGAGAGTTCCACTCATCTCTCCAGTGATGACGTCAACGAGTACATCAGGGTGTATAGCTACAGTCCCGGCAAACGTTCCGGTGGTGGCAACGGAGGAAGTGGATATGGCGTCACCACGGACATCGTTGCTAAGATTACGGAATATTCCTTGTTGGCCGCGTCAAACAGAGGTTTCGGACATTATTCGTTGGGGTCGTCGTCTTCGACGTCACACAATGATTCCGGATTCGGACATCCTGATGGTGTTGCTGCGTTTGATGCCGACATTCACGAAGATGGAGGAGAAGGATATCAGTCATCCCTACCTGGGATTTTATCCGACGGTTCCGAGATGGCATTGGAGGACAGCATCGACTTCAGATTGGTGTCCGAGGTAGACGAAGATCGGATCAGTTCGGTCAACGGAGGAGACGAGAGTGACGAGCCACTCGATACATTCCAAAACCGAAGTTCTTTTACGACGTCCGCGCAAGTTTTCTACAAGATGACGTCCCTGGATAGTGATAACGGAGATCAGGAAGGATCGCCAGAGGAGAAAAAAGAAAGGAGAGTGAATGAGGAGCTGGATGGTGGAAACGGCATCCCGGAGGAGGAAGATTTCGATTTTGCAGAGAAAAGGAAGCTGTGTATCCAAGAACAAAAGAGACTTTCTCTGGAGAAGGAATCGTCATTTTCCAGAGGAGAAGATGGAGATGTATCCTTGAATAAAATGTTTGATGCTCCTAGTTTTGAAGATGAGCAAGAATCAAAAAATACGCAGAGAACTCCAGAATCTGATCTTTCGTGCTTGAGTGACTTTGATGGGTTATATTCGCATCATCCGAAAGGTGATGAAGATAGAGATCTGGAATCTGAATATTCGGACGGTTTTCGTTTGCATCATCATCGTCATCGTCGCTGTTCGTCTCCGATACAGCCACATCATCAACACCATCCGTGGCATCAGAGCAAGAGTAGGCGTCGACGTCTTTCGAGTGATGTGTCTGACGACACTGGTAAGGATAACCAAGATCACCAAAAGATCTCAGCATCATCCTCGGGGAAGAACAAAGTGGCACAATCGACGAGAGTCAGAGAGTGGCTCCAGCGATGCGACAGCACTCCTGGCAGTCCGAGATCGCTTCATCCTCACTACAATCGAACGACGGACGATGACTCAGCCGGTGATCACGCAGTTACCATGGAAACGTCCGTCGACAGCTCGTGCGACGCCAGCGGTGAGTACACGACAACCACCGAGTCGGACGCCGAGTTGTCGTCGTCTTCCAGCGATTCTGCGGATTTTGGAGGAGGGAGCGTGACGCTGAGCCGATCGGGGATGGGATCGGTAGAGACAGTGGTGCCTTTTGATCTAGAATCCTTTGGAGGACACAGTTCGAGCAGAACCATGAGCGTCCACGAACCCCTCTTGCTCCTTTCGCATCCTCCGCCTCCAACACCCCCCTTGTCTCAGAGAAACAACGGCAAAGGGAAAGCCAGGAGCAGACTATGGAGCACTATGGATCTGTACTCTGGTCATCACCATGGCAACCGACTGAGGCCTTCTCCCCGATCCACTTCAGAGGGAGAGCTGAATTTGTTGGTGTCCAGCGTTGCAGGAACGAAGTATTCTGGGTAAGTGAGAAAAAAGCAGATCCGAGGGGTAATCCCAATTACTAATCTTCATAATTCTAGGTATCATTTAGCATTTAAGTGGTGTCAACAAAAAATTATTATTATCCCAATTGAAATTGCGATATTTATCATCACCATAACGATTTGGATGATAAGATAAAATTATATCATCACGATTTGGATCATAAAATAAAATGATACAGATCACGATTTGCAGCAAATCTGTCAATTTTGTAAAGGGTTGTCCAATAACGTGGGCGATGTTAATGAAAACATTGCGTATTATCCAAATTATAATAACGATAGGAATTATGCCATTATCATTTGTCGATCTCAACTATTTTTCGCAAAATTTATTATTCTAATCCTGATGACTATAAGAATCATCACGATCATCATCAGTATTGCAATTGTCATCATCAAAATAAACTCTACCACCATCGCAATCATCATCAGTGATTATTCTTTTCGGTACTCCTATTTAGAGATGATCTCACATGATTCATATAACTTTTTTCGTCATATTTACATGGTAGAAAAACCAGAAGAAAATAAATTTTCTCCCTGGCCTCAATTATATATCTTTAAATCGCCATTAATACAATTTTAAGTATACTGCTCACAAAAATTAGGGGATATTTCTTCGCTTCATATTCATTTTGAAATATCCCCTAATTTTTGTGAGCAGTACACATTTCATCAGTGGCGTACACAAGAATGAAGAGTTAGGGGTTAATTCCCCCCCTCCACCTCCAGTAGATTCAAAGATGGCAAACTCCTTCGATTACAATAAAATATGGTAAACCCTTCCCTCCATTAGATTTAAAATGTCCTCCACCCTTACATTGGAGTCAAAAATGGTAACTCCTTCTATTAGTGGGGCGGGGGTGGCTCAGTCGGTAGCGCGCCAGGCTCGTAATCTGTAGTTCACAGGTTCGAGTCCCAGCTGGGTCAGCGTTGAGATTTATCTCCGCAAAATTCCCCGCCCTGCCCACGGTCAGTAGGGGACACCGATGGGCTTGAAAAGGCCGCCGTCCGTCGGATGGGACGTTAAGCGGTGGCTCCGTGTGCGGGAGAGCCATACCCTGTGCACGTTAAAGAACACGCTGGATGGCCTTGACGGGAGGCTACCATCTGTCTCCCAACAGTTGTTCCAGTGGGTCCCCTACCCCAACCTTCTCTGGGCCTTCGGGGTCCTTGTGACCTGGCCATTTAGCCCACGGTGTGCAAAAAAGTGCCGCTCAGAGGTAAAACAACCCAAATCCATTCCTCTGACACTTTCAATGTAACTTTTACCAACATATTCTCATGCAGAAACCCATCTACATTCTTCCCACGTAAATTCCTCGGCAATTGCGCTAACGTAACAGCCTGTAGCCTTCAGGAAATATGTCAAAGGTCAAGTCTCATTTCCACATGCTAATTTTTTATTATTTCCGGTTGGCTTGATATCATTAACCCATTTACCCCTGCAGTTCGTGTTTTTTTAGTCCTTTCTTTGGAATATTAAAGGTGAATTCAGAAACTAATGGCTGCTAAATTCATGTTCTTAGAATGGAATCAGCTGGTTTTGATTTTCCGGTTTATTTTAAGAACTAGTAACAGACCAATAGATGTCATCCGATTTCTGTCAATTCTGTAAGTGGTTGCCCATAAAATGTGTAAACATTTCTTAGGGTTGGGTTGATTTACTCTGAGCGGCACTTTTTTGCACACCATGGGCTAAATAGCCATGTTACAAGGACCCCGAAGGCTCAGAGAAGGTTAGGGGAGGGGACCCACTGGAACAGCTGTTGGGAGACAGATGGTAGCCTCCCGTCAAGGCCATTCAGCATGTTCTTTAACGTGCACAGGATATGGCTCTCCTGCACATGGGGTCAAGACTTAACGTCCCATCCGACGGTCGGCGGCCTTTCCAAGCCTATCGGTGTCCCCTACTGACCGTGGGCAGGGAATTTTGCGGAGATAAATCAACGCAGACCTAGGTGGGACTCGAACCTGGGAACTACAGATTATGAGCCTGGCGCGCTACAGACTGAGCCACTCCCGCCCCTAGTTGAGGTTTCCATCCAGTCCCGAATTTGGCATAAGAAAAGGGGGGGAGCAGAAATGAACCTGTCATTCTCAAAGGAGGGGAGTACAAGGCCCTTTACCCTCCCTCCCTCCTAGATCTGTCAGGGCGGGGGTGGCTCAGTCGGTAGCGCGCCAGGCTCGTAATCTGTAGTTCCCAGGTTCGAGTCCCAGCTGGGTCAGCGTTGAGATTTATCTCCGCAAAATTCCCCGCCCTGCCCACGGTCAGTAGGGGACACCGATGGGCTTGGAAAGGTCGCCGTCCGTCGGATCGGACGTCAAACCGTGGCCCCGTGTGCGGGAGAGCCATACCCTGTGCACGTTAAAGAACACGCTGGATGGCCTTGACGGGAGGCTACCATCTGTCTCCCAACAGCTGTTCCAGTGGGTCCCCTCCCCCAACCTTCTCTGAGCCTTCGGGATCCATGTGACCTGGCCATTTAGCCCATGGTGTGCAAAAAAGTGCCGTTCAGAGGTAAAACAACCCAACCCAAATCCTAGATCTGTCCCTGCTTCCACCTATCTCCTAATAGCTCCAATATATTTCCTTCCCCTACAGACCCTGAATCTTTGGGGTTCTTGTAACATGGCCATTTATCTTATTCTGTGGTTCCCAGGTTCGAGTCCCAGCTGGGTCAGCGTTGAGATTTATCTCCGCAAAAATTCCCCGCCCTGCCCACGGTCAGTAGGGGACACCGATGGGATTGGAAAGGCCGCCGTCCGTCGGATGGGACGTTAAGCCGTGGCCCCGTGTGCGGGAGAGCCGTACCCTGTGCACGTTAGAGAACACGCTGGATGGCCTTGACGGGAGGCTACCATCTGTCTCCCAACAGCTGTTCCAATGGGTCCCCACCCCTAACCTTCTCTGAGCCTTCGGGATCCATGTGACCTGGCCATTTAGCCCATGGTGTGCAAAAAAGTGTCGCTCAGAGGTAAAACAACCCAACTCTATCTTATTCTGTGCAAAAAATAGCACTTCTTAGGGGTTAAATAAACTTAATCTTTTCCACTACAGACAAATATGCCATTCATTAAGCTACTGGTGTTTCCCTTCCGCAAGGCAGAGTGGTATTTGAAACTCGAGCATTGTTTGTTATTGAGAGAAAGAGGTCAAAAGGTTATAAAGCTCTTCGTGATCCAAGTCGTGTCAAGTAAGAAGCCACCTTTCTGTTTTTCCTTTGGAGCTTAACGTTTGCGTAAATAATAGCTCTTTGTAAATAACGGTCTCGCAGCGGAAGCAGGTTGTGACCCAACAAAACGTTACCCACCCAAAAAGGAAAAACCAACGACTTATCCCTCACGAGTTGAAGTCGCTGGCCAGCATTGTCGTATACCAACATCGTGAGGTCGATATGTCCGATAGTTTCAACTAGTCATCATTCTTTCGGCTTTTGCATAACCCCCGTTAGGCAACCGATTATTTCTTCAGAGTTTCCGCCCTTCCTACACCCCCTCCCAAGAAGTCCGGAGTTGCTTGGGACAGATGAATGCAAAATGAAATTGAATGAATGGAGGTAGTCGGTGAGGAGAAAAAAATGGGAGGGGGATGAACAAATAATATGGGATTTTATTTGGGAGGGAGATTCTCAACTAGGGTTGGATTGTTTTACCTCTGAGCGGCACTTTTTTGCACATCATGGGCTAAATAGCCAGGTCACATGGACCCCAAAGGGTTGGGTTGTTTTACCTCTGAGCGGCACTTTTTTGCACACCATGGGCTAAATGACCAGGTCACATGGACCCCGAAGGCTCAGAGTAGGTTGGGGGAGGGGACCCACTGGAACAGCTGTTGGGAGACAGATGGTAGCCTCCCGTCAAGGCCATCCAGCGTGTTCTTTAACGTGCACAGGGTATGGCTCTCCTGCACACGGGGCCACGGCTTAACGTCCCATCCAACGGACGGCGGCCTTTACAAGCCAATCGGTGTCCCCTTCTGACCGTGGGCAGGGCGGGAGGACCCCAAAGGATCAGAGAAGGTTGGAGGAGGGGACCGACTGGAACAGCTGTTGGGAGATAGATGGTAGCCTCCGTCTACGCCATCCAGCACATCTTTCACAGGGTATGGCTCTCCCGCACACGAAGCCACGAATTCACGTTCCATCCGACAGACGGCGGCCTTTCCAAGCCCATCGGTGACCCCTACTGACCGTGGACAGGGCGAAGAAATTTGCGGAGATAAATCTCAACGCTGACCCAGGTAGGACTTGAACCTGGTGACTAGAGATTACGAACCTGGCGCGCAATCGACTGAGCCACCCCCGCCCCTTTCTCAACTAGGAGTTGGTGAGTTGCGCCCGAGGCAGGATATAGGAGGAAGGAAGCCGTGCCCCCTGCGAGAATTCTAGTAATAATAATGGAGACCACCAAAATTATATTTTTCAAAACCTCTGAAACGAAGGGGTGGGGAATGTTACACTATAATGAAAATTCCTTCTCTTACCTTCACCCCCCTCCCGTAATCTGCAGTTCCCAGGTTGGAGTCCCAGCTGGGTCAGCGTTGAGATTTATCTCAGAAAAACTGAGGAACACCGATGGAATTGGAAAGGATGTCGTTCCTCGGATGGGAGGTTAAGCCGTGGTCTAGATGGTCTTAACAAGAGGCTACCATATGTCTCCTAACAACTGTCCAGTAGGTCTCCTACCCTCGACCAAGATCCTTCAGGGTTCTTCTGATCTGGCCATTTAGCCCAATGTGTGCAAAAAATACCATTCAGAGATAAAGCAACGCAACCCCTCCCCAACAATATTTGGGGCGGGGGTGGCTCAGTCGGTAGCGCGCCACGCTTGTAATCTGTAGTTCACAGGTTCGAGTCCCAACTGGGTCAGCGTTGAGATTGACCTCCGCAAAATTCCCCGCCCTGCCCACGGTCAATAGGGGACACCGATGGGCTTGGAAAGGCCACCGTCCATCGGATGGGACGTTAAGCCGTGGCTCCGTGTGTGGGAGAGCCATACCCTGTGCACGTTAAAGAACACGCTGGATGGCCTTGATGGGAGGCTACCGTCTGCCTCCGAACAGCTGTTCCAGTGGGTCCCCTCAACCAACCTTCTCTGAGACTTCGGGGTCCACGTGACCTGGACATTTAGCCCATGGTGTGCAAAAAAGTGCCGCTCAGAAGTAAAACAGCCAACCCCAACAATATCAAAGATTAAAAATACAAACTCTGCGCTAAGAGCTACAACTGCGAACTGAAACAACATCTCCCCTACCAAAAACATGGACAAATGATTTACATTTAATTACACCGAGAGAAGACGAACAGGTTTCCATAGAGATCGTCCTGTTGCTCTCGTGTCCCGTTGCTAGATAGTCTCCCATTTCCGTTAAAATGAATAGCATTCATCTTTGTTCAGTTGGCTACCCATGTGTTCAATTGACAATGGAGCGAGTGTCCTCAGCACCCGGAGTGTCATTTCGTCATCACGTGAAGGCAACAGGCTAAGGGCGCCAAAGGATTCAACTGGAGCGATCAGAGAGGCTGGAGCACCTCGTTGACGAGCAATACGGAAACGGGACGAGGTCACTGACATTTTATTGATGGTTCTCTCGAAAGCTTCCCGTCCATTTCCGTGAAATTGATATCAGAAGCATAATAGAATCCGCGTAGTTTTTTTTAATCTATCTACCTTCCCTTCAAAAAAAAAATCGCAAAATTCTCTTGTAATGTATATTTTGGTCAAAGTTGGATTGCGTAAAAAAGGAGAAATGTTGATGTTGGAGTTATCACGCGGCATATGTGATCATTAACATTGGGTAAGAGTTGGTTTTGTTTAACCACATGGTTGATCGCATGTTTTTATTTCCTGTTTGTATTTATTTATTCTTTTGAATCTGTAAAGCTGAGAGGCATGTCACAAGTACGATGTAGGTAATGTTTACGTAGCCGTTGGAGGTGAGTTATTAAATCCATTTTAGTTGTCTTGAAATCTTTTTCTGATGTTAAGATCTGTTGAGAGAAAATTGGATTTGAAATATTTGAAATGTTTTTGATGAAATAAATAAGGTGAAGTGTGAATCTGATGAATTTTAAAGGGAAATAAAGTGAAATATTATCTTACCCTTGAAGAAGAAAAAATATTAAAAATATCAGGATTAACAGATGAAATTTTGATGAAATAAAAACAGATAGCTATTAAGGAAAAATTAAATTCCTAAGAACAATTTCAGTCTTTATTTATGAAAGCAGAATATTACAATTAATTATTCGTTTGTTAAGGAAAAATTATAATTGCTAGGAACAATTTCAGCCTTTGTTTACGAAAGAAGAATATTACAATTATTTATTCGTTTGTTAAGGAAAAATTATAATTCCCAAGAATAATTTCAGTCTTTGTTTATGGAAGAAGAATATTACAATTATTTATTCGTTTGTTAAGGAAAAATTATAATTCCTAAGAACAATTTCAGTCTTTGTTTACGAAAGAAGAATATTACAATTATTTATTCGTTTGTTAAGGAAAAATTATAATTCCTAAGAACAATTTCAGTCTTTGTTTATGGAAGAAGAACATTACAATTATTTATTCGTTTGTTAAGGAAAAATTATAATTCCTAAGAACAATTTCAGTCTTTGTTTACGAAAGAAGAATATTATAATTATTTATTTGTTTGTTAAGGAAAAATTATAATTCCTAAGAACAATTTCAGTCTTTGTTTACGAAAGAAGAATATTACAATTATTTATTCGTTTGTTAAGGAAAAATTATAATTGCTAAGAACAATTTCAGTCTTTGTTTACGAAAGAAGAATATTACAATTATTTATTCGTTTGTTAAGGAAAAATTATAATTCCTAAGAACAATTTCAGTCTTTGTTTACGAAAGAAGAATATTACAATTATTTATTCGTTTGTTAAGGAAAAATTATAATTGCTAGGAACAATTTCAGTCTTTGTTTACGAAAGAAGAATATTACAATTATTTATTCGTTTGTTAAGGAAAAATTATAATTCCTAAGAACAATTTCAGTCTTTGTTTATGGAAGAAGAATATTACAATTATTTATTCGTTTGTTAAGGAAAAATTATAATTCCTAAGAACAATTTCAGTCATTGTTTATGGAAGAAAAATATTACAATTATTTATTCGTTT